>SNQJ01S0141833.1:0-24775 GCA_010110895.2 Picea sitchensis | reverse complement strand
GGATACGCGTTTAAAACGTGTCATGTTCACAGGACACGCGTGTCTTGAAAATAGGACACGTGTCTTGCTTAGAAAAGGACCTTGGTTCATGTTTTCTCATGCAATTTGCAGTTGTGTGGTGTTTCAGTGTGCAACTAAGGGTTAATTTGCCTTACTAATTCTATTTAGAGAGGTCCCCACCCCCTCCATTTTACCCACCCTTTTACTTAATTTTTTAACATTACCATTAATTGTTTCAGGATATTTGAGAGTGGTTCCAACCTCATTGGACTTCATATGGAGAAAGTATAATTTTAGGTCCCATTCAAAATTCAGCAGACTTTACGGTTTTCAGGATTTCAAGATTGGCAAGATTGCAATGTTTCCACTGGATTCTATCATGTAAGAGGGTATGAAACTGGCATTTAGTCAAGGGCACCATGCCCTTTATGTACCTCGATGTTGGTGGCATTGATTGTTGAACTCTTCTATCACGACCCCAGTAAAAAAGTACCCTTCACTCAAGTATAAACTCTTTTGTTGAACTCTTCTCTTTGTCATCATGTCAAGTGACTTAGTGGTGTATCTGCACACCGACCTCTATCTTATTTGTAGGCACTGGGCAGAGAGAAGAGTGGTTGAAGGGAAAGACAAATGTGGGATGTGTTTCCTCATGATATGGGTTTGGACAACAGTGTTGAGTTGGCAATGTCATCATTTATGTTAGTAACTTAGTAACTTAGTAGTTACTAAGTTAGTACTAGTTGTATGATTAAATTTGTATCATCATCATGTAATGGTGTTTTACGGTTTAATTATTTCATTTTTGCGTGTGTAATAAATAATTTAAATTTTGATAATATACGCCTATGCTATAACCTATAGCGTGTCCTTTATCCTACTTGTAGAAATTATCGGGGTCTATGAAGTCTAAGGTCTATCCTTGACCTTGGTATGGTTCTAAGTTTCAACTATATGGCTGTCTTCTTTTGTTAACTTTAGGACGGCAAACAGTCATCCCACTTTTATTCAATGTTTTGTAGGTTAAGTGCTCTTTTAAGGTGCCCTTGCAGAGTGTTTTTATATAATGTTAGCACATACAATATAACTTAAAACACATAGCACTACCTCTAGATCTTGAACTTCAAAATGCTGATCTGCACTTCTAAACATGCATAGGGTGACGTTCGGCATGATACGGATAAAACATAGGAGAGAAACGGGTTGGGATATGTCATGTGGTCATTGGGGTACAGCAAGTGATGAGGCCTGATAGGACCTTGTATACACCCAGCAAGCTCCTCCAGGCCTTACACAGACAGGAGAGGGTGCCCCCTTTGGCGTGGTGGCTCTCTCTCTTTGTTGCCCTCGTCTTTGAACTGAAAGCCCTGGCTCTGTCATCAGGCAATGAAGAATGCCTCCAGGAATGTACCTCTCCCATGTACCTCTCTTTGAAAGGCTGTCAGGCTGAATCCTCCAAGCGGTCACGCTACGGGTAGGCACCGGTCCTCTCAGCATGGCCCCCCTCCTGGCGAAATGATCACGAGAAATAGCTGAGCCACCAGTGAATGTCTCTCTCCCACAGAAACCAGCACTAAGCTCTCATCCTCCCAAATGCATCGCCACTATCCACAGTCCAGCCAGTCCTCCTCCTCGACAAATAGTAGGATAATAAATCACTCACCATATTCATGCTCCCTCTGAAGAATGAGAGGCTAAACAGGATAACCTCTCCATGCAGCCATTACCAAGAGACTCTCCCTTGACTCTCAGGGTTTACTCGAAACTCTCATGAAATTAAGCCCCTCTCCTCCCTCGAGGGCTCGCCCCTCTTCTCTTCTCCAAAAGTCTCAAGTGCAAAATGAGTCTCAAAAATATCCTTTACCCTCTCTTTAGCCTCCTCTTGCCAACCCTAAAGATCAATGGCTGGTTGATCTAATGAAGTCTAATCAATGGGTGAGATCAACTCAAAAATCACTAAGAGCCCACTTTCCTTAGTTGCTTTATAATCTATTAATTCACCCACATTGTGAATTAATTGTCACTATGACTTAGTGACATATTTTCACTTTTGACTTGACTCCTAAGTCAAAGTCAAATTAGAATCATAAAGTAAAATTCAAGGGTGACAGATCTTCCACCTTTGTGCTTAGAGACTTATAATCACATGGGGACCACTTTCCTAGGTATCCAAATCTCAACACTCCCTCTTCTGGGGAGTGCTAGATACTAATATCATCCTAGGTGGACAGATTTTTCTGTAGCAGGGTGAGTATGGTTTGTGCCACGATCTCTCAAAGCTCATCTGTTCTGTTGTATGATCTGCCAATGGCAAATCTCCATCATCAAGATCACTAGATCTCGGCATCCTGTAGAAGATCTCCACCTTGGTCTCCACCAAGGATTTCCCTCCCTACTCCTGGCCTCTCACCAGAGTCTCTACTCTTGGCATCTCACCAGGATTTCTCCCCTGCTGGTCTCTCACCAGAGTCATCAACTTGGCCTCACCAAGTCACCTCCACTGAAGTGGATCGAACTGATCTTCTCGTCTCATAGTCATGTGGTTTAAGCCTCCGTGTTCTGGCACACCCTCATCATCCTCTGATGCAGGGGTTGTAGCACCAACTCTGCATCTCTACTACGGCTGCTCTGGCTTGTAGCTTCTCTTTGGGTGGACCAGTCACCACTCTGAAGTTGTCCAGGGAAATTGAGTTTGATCTCCCTTTGAATCATTGTTGTGCGTCAGTTGGTCCTCATCATCTCGGTCTCCCCAACTAATGCTTTGGATGGTGTAATGGTGGATAAAGTAGCAATGAATGCACACTCTCCGACAAACCGATCACTAAACTCTATCTCCTCTGTTGTTGCTGCTGACCCATCCTACTGCTGCTTTTCTTCTTGGGACATTGTCCAGCAAAGTGCCCCATCTCACCACAATCAAAGCATCTCCAGCACATGCTCATGTCTCTCCTCATACTTACTCTTCTTGCTCTCTCCCTCCCTGTGGTGGGGCCCCAAACTTGGGACCCTGCTGACCTCAGTTTGAACCTGCTTGCCCTTTGTCCAAAGAGCAAGGTCCCTCATCAAAGCTGCTTGTTTTTGTGAGAACCCTTGGTATGACTAATCTACAGGCAAGTCATCCCACATCCCTCTCCCATGTGAGCGCCGCCTCACAAGCATGGCTGTGCCAGTACCAAATGGACCCCTGTTGAAGTTGTCCTCACCAAGAGTTAGGGTTCACAGCCTCTCCGACGGCTACAAGCTCATATATTATCTACGTGTATCTACCAAGGAATGAAGTAAGCGACTCATCCTCAAGCATGGCCATGCCCTGATTCGGTCATGAAGAACCATCTTCGGTTCTCATTTGATACCATTTTAGCTTGCACAAAGATGCCCACTTACTTGTGATTAATAATTAATGTAAAAGATGATAATTAATGGTTAATATTAATTATATTGTAGCAATAGAGCTAGTGAGGTCAACTTTGTTGTGCCAATAGACACTTTTGTTGACATGTTGATCTAGTATAGGTAAAGGTAAATTCCCATTGAGAATATCTTTCATGTGAGTTTGGAAATTTAGGCAAGTACATGTTTCCTTGGTACATTTGGGTCCAAGTCCGGCGGAAAAATTCGGCATAATTGCCACTTTATGTTGTGGAGGCAGGCAAATAGCGGACCCCCTCAAAGCGTCGTTTCACGCCAGAGTCCTGCTAGGCTGACATAGATTTGCATTCGTTATTCGCGATGTCTTTGGGGGTGGTTGGCAGAGGCGTTTGGAACGCTGGCGAGAGGCGTCTTGAGGCGTGGAAGAGGCGTCTTAAATGTAACAAGAGATGTCTTGAAATTGGCAAGAGGCCGAGCATTGGCAGAGAGGCGTCTTAGGCAGTGGCAAGAGGCGTCTTAGCGTGGCAGAGAAGTGCGGGCATTGGCAGAGGCGTCTTACGACATAGCAAGACCGATGTCTTGAAGGTGACAAGAGAGGCGTCCTAGAGAGCGGTGGCAGAGATGTTAAGAGAGGTATCCGCATCTCCGGCCTGATGGTTGCTATGGGAGGCGACACTCCGAGATGTCGCCAATGGCAGGCCCTGTTGTAGGTATTTAAAAATACAATATCAATACTGAGAGGAAGGTACATTAACCTTTTTTAAGATACTAGCCATATCAATATTTAAATCTATATCATCGATCTTAGGCAAGGTTGGTTTAGGAGGAGGACTAAATTCCAATGATAAAGGGGGTCGTGTCTAGTGATTTTTAGGATCACTAGGATATGTCTGAATTGTTTATGCAGACACAGTGTTAGACTAAAGTCCAAAAGCTCAAATTGCAATCATCTTACATTAATAAGGCTGCGCAAAATATACTGGGAGCAGTCCACGTTTTAGATGGGATCAAAATATCTGTACTTTCTTGGGTATGTCGAAACAAGTGCCATGCAATACAAGATCCTATATACCAATGAGATAGTGACAGCGAAAATTCCGGGCATTTCATTGAAACCTCGACAATTTGTTTTGACATTTAAGCGGAACAATTATATCATCAATAATACAACTTGAAGTCATTGCGGGTATTGCTTTGTATCCTTTGGCTAGCACAACAAATTCCCATGTAACATGCAAGTGTTTTGTATATATACATTGAGCAGAAGAGCAAATTCATAGAATGCAATTGTAGCAATTCAAAACAACCATAACAAATTTGGACTACAGATATAAAGCTCATAATCTCTAATGCCAAGACATTTGAAAATGCCAAACCATGTAGAGAATTCCAATATCCCAATACTACGGTCGGATAAAAAGGGGGGAAAAAAGACAAATTTAAATGCTTCAACAACTATAGCGGTTGGCACCGGATATACAACACATATATTCCAAGTTTAGTTTCAAATAAAAACCAATATTACTGTTATATACACAACTAATCCATCTAGTTTCAAATAACAACTAATGTTAGCAGGAGTCATATACATAGTTAAATGCATTGTAGTAGATATATTAAGTGACTGACATCACAGTCATTTTTCATATATTTTTTCGATAACAAATGTTAGTCGGCCCTCAAAGAATATTTGTCTACACCACCACCATATAAGTTGGCGAAATGTATCTTAAGCCAATAAAGCCATGTCTTTCCTAATGGTTGACCCTCAACAAATTCTAGAAGTCCTCGACACACGTATGAACCTAGATGATTTATATATAGATGCATTGGGTAAGCACGCCCTTGAAAATCAAAGTTATGTGGATAGTAAAAACATTATTCGTCCTTCTTTTTTCCTTGCAACCTGATCTAGGCAAGAACAATAACTTGAAATCACATACTAGCATAAAAGAATTTATGTAGAAATCTAGTAAGCTAAATGTAAGAGTAATGTGGAGTATATTATAGTAAGTTTTAATTCTACATCACAACGCTGAGATTGCCTCTCACTATTTGTCTCCTTGCCTTCTTTAAACACCATTTCCAACGTTTAATCTATGTTTCATCTTTTGTATCTGGTTTCTCAGGAATGGGCACCTGCAAAGCCATTTGCACTTCATCAACAAACTATGCTTGATGATGCACAAACAATACAAATCTATACATTTGCTACACTTTTTGTCTCAAGTATGCAAATCATTGATACTATATATTATAGAATACGATCCATTTTAAAATCATGGCAAATCTTGGAAAAAATAAAATCAGCCCGTATCCTCATCAATCGATGAGTCACCAGAAGACTCTCACCTTAAAGCCTATCTACTACATCAAGAATTCTTTTATTAACTCTCCATTTTGTTGAGCCAAGTGTATCCAATGCCTGCAAAGGGAAAATAAGAACTCTTAAATATGTGGTCAAATCAGAATCACTTGATATACATAAAAAGAGAACAACAAAAAGTTGAGCTCAATAAGTTGATAGAAACCTTAGCTAATCAAGATTTAGTATGTTGTTTGAAATAGGTACAAATTAAATCCAAAGGGAAATGAACATCTAACAAACATTAAAGTGCCTCTACAAACCCGTGGGCCAACCACGCTCCACCTTTGAAGCTATGTCTATATAGGTGGGGTGTCTGACAATGGCACATAAATCCATGCACGATGTACTCTCTTGGTATCTGGTTCGCTGTGAACTCTCTTCATTGCTTGTGGTTGTTGATTTGTTAAATGGCAATAGCATTACGTAAGAGAATGATTAAATAACCTCCATAT
This sequence comes from Picea sitchensis, assembly GCA_010110895.2. Taxonomy (NCBI): domain Eukaryota; kingdom Viridiplantae; phylum Streptophyta; class Pinopsida; order Pinales; family Pinaceae; genus Picea; species Picea sitchensis. Next base: position 18,586 of record SNQJ01S0141833.1, on the reverse strand, counting down.
CATACCTGGAATGAATTAGAGTGGTTGTTTTTAATACCATGCTCCTTTTCAAAACAATCGGCATACCAAGCAAGTTCTATAGTATTGATTACCAACAAACTGAATGGAACAAATTCAGTTTGTTGGTAATCAATACTATATTGAAACAACAGGGACAGTATTAAAGCAAATACAATCAAGGCATACAATTATAAGCTGCACATGCGGTTTTCCACAGTTATACCGAGGATGATGTCATAGCAGAGGCACATGGGGCATGCTGGAATGTCATCATCTGAGAGTCAGCTGATTCCCTTAGTCACCCTTGTTTGAGGTAGAGTTGGGAGAATTATACAGCATCTCTAAAACCACAGTGTACTATAGCTATATAGTAGAGTTGACATCATAGGGGTATTACCAAAATATGGGACACCTTGAAGTAGTGTGTGGAGTTGGCGGAGTCGAGTTTAGTGATCGTGGATAAAGACAACATAACTATCGATTACACTTCAATAGGAGGTTCTGATTCGATAGGCATCGAGATGCACTTGGTACTTTTGGAGTTATGTGATGCAGTGTTTGGTACTCTTCTAGAGTGCATGGGAGTTTGAGGGACTTGCGTGATTGGTTCATTCCATTGTTGGGGGGATTTGAGAGCATATCTAGATGAGGATGCTATGTGGCAAGATGGATCTCCTTAGTTGAGGATCGGGTATATCAATGGATCATCTTCTTGGTTAACATGGCGTCTGGATTCTATCGGAGATGGTAGTTGGGAGATGGTTTTAGGTGAGAGACTCCTTGTTGGATGGATACAATATTTACTTGTTCCATTGGTTGGGGGTCTTCGGGAGACTCTTGGTGTTGATGTCTTATAGGATTATACTTTATAGGGCACTACAATTCACATATTGATATGGGATCCCGGGATTGGAGTGCTTGGTAGTCTATAGTTTGATGGAGTTGAGATCTGAGTGGAAGCGATTTAGCAGAGAGTTAGTAGAGAATCGTTACTTTGATCATTCTACTCATCAGAAGAATTCTGGGGGCATGCATGGCGAGCACTTTGAGGGACCATGCTTTGAGGGAAGATTACATATACACATGTGGATATGGGACCTTGGGATCATACACAGTGTGATTCAATTATTGCTTGAGGACAAGCAATATTAGTGAGGAGAGTTGTGTCTTGCCCATTTTGGATTTACTTATGTTACAATTTGGGATGCCTGCCAGAGTAGACAATTGGGAGTAATAGTGATCTTATGAATTTTTGAGGATTTGTATGGTGCCCAACTCACATTATTCATCATGTTTCATCATCGGGATCCATTCCTTGCAGGCTTTGTCTTTGGTTCCGTTGCATTCCAACGTTTACACGTACTTTGAGTTATTTTTGAGCATATTTTAATTAAATTTACTAAGGATATCATTTTGGGCATAAAATGTGAAGAAACACCTTAGTGTAATAGCTCGTGGAATCGGGAGGAAAATCTATGGGATAAGATGATGAAAAGTGACTTTCAATGATCCGGGCCGCAGGGCAGTAATCACTTTAGAGAAAACAAAATTAATTAATTAATAAAGTGATTTTATGAAGAGATATTAAAAGTAAATTAAAAGTCACTTGGAGAAAAAAGGGTGGAACAAAGAATTTATAAAAGATGGACTTGTATTCTCTCATTATGTTGTTTGATATTTTGATTCCTAGCTTCTTAGCTAGAGAGCCATGGTACTTGGGGGTTTTGAATGAATAAACCCTAGAGATCAACAAAAAGGTGAAATATCCCTCTGATCCTGGTCCAAGCTTGGTCAAGGAGGTGAAAGACTCCTCCCTCCATTCTATTTCAATTTCTATTCAACTGCAGGCACCATTTCTATGGAAGGGTTATTGATACAAGCTTGACCAAGGAGGTGAAAGACTCCTCCCTCCATTCTATTTCAATTTCTATTCAACTGCAGGCACCATTTCTACATGGAAGGGAGACGAGCATTTACAGAGGTTTTACGCAGAGTTGGGCATTAGTTGTGAGGAGGAGAGATTGATTTGTCTTAGGAGACTAGTCTGATGAGATCCTTCCGAATTTGGTCACTACCACCCTAACACAGATCAGTGCCTTGAGAGCATTGGCTGTATTGGATCTAGTGATTTGGAGTGTGGGATCACTCCCAGCAGGTGAGATATTCATCCGCAGGAGTTTACAATCTTGGAACGATCTAGGGTGAGTTGGTTTGGTGGTTTGGTGGTGCGTCTTCTGGGAGGTCAAATTCTTGGCTGCTTCCCAACCCGAGAGGCACACTTTTGCTAGAAGTACATCACCTCTGATAAGAGGGGAAAGAGTTTCAAGGTCTTGGAGATCTTTGGTATTCATCTTGGAGAGGCTCTTGGAATCTCACATCTTCTTCTTTCTATTGTACTGTGGAAGCATTATACTTACACACATTGTGCTTTATATGTGTATTCGGATGCTGCTCTACTATTGTATGAGGTCAACTATATAATTAAATAAACTCAGATCTGGTATTTGTGGCTATTTCTAGTGTTATTTCTCTTACATATCGTTGTGTATATGTCTTTGTTATATATCTCTATCATTTACTTACGCAAACTCTACAAAACCATCATTATAAATCCAGTGCAACTTCGAAAACTAAATCGCAAAGCTAGTATGACAAAAAATACCACAACGAGAAAACATAAAAACTTAAATGTTCCAAGCAGTCTAGGAACATTGCATTTAATCCATGCCACTTTTGTCTTTATATGCATGACTTTTGTTATCATCTAATATATGTTTATTTCTCATCTCTCAAATCTCATAACATCTTCATCACCTCTCATGGCACATGCAAACGTTTTCAGCAAATCCTTCTCATCCCTAATATGGTTTCCTAGTGTTCCGTCATTTGGTGTCTTACTCTTTGTAGTAGTTGGAAATAAATTTGTCATTCAAACCATATCACATATACGTCTAAATTGAGGTTGGGTTCCTATTTACAACATTAAATAAATTATTTGTTGATAACTCACAAAAAAATGTATACCATTGAGCTAGTGGTCCTTTTACAATTATATACAGATTTTAATGATAGTTAAATTTGATGCTTGACACACTTATGAAACATCGGTAAAATTACAATGCAATCTTTGATAACTGAATACCATTTGAGTAAATGCCATATGGATCACCTAGTTTTCCTTACTGATGTCACCAAGTAAACAAATTGGTCAAGGCTTAGAAGATTCTTAAGAAGACATTCGATAATGAAGCCATACCAACCTAGTAAAAAAGCTCATACCTTGATCACAAACTCTAATATAATTACAATAGATATAATCACATTAAGCACATTCAAACTCAAAACACTCCATGTTTGTTCTGGATACCATAGTCGAATCCATTTTTCTTTACTCTATGATATGGGAATAAATGCTTAGATAATTTACAAGAACTCTCACAAGGAAAACCATACTACCTTAAACATATGATGTAATAACACTTACACAAACTGTGGTCTTAATTCTCTAATATGAGATGAGAAAGGTTCTAATGACATTTATCTTTGGCTAGTAAAGTTTAAATACCCTTAAATTCTTTATTGGTTAGTCATTAAAGATCATCTCACAAACTTATTTTTATACATTTGGCTCATGAGGCAATATCTATAGATACGGGATGATGTTGTCATTTCCCTATACAAACCACACGTACAATTGATTTCTGGGGCCAGTTATTAAAGGGATGCTTAATGCCAAGTTGGATGAAAATTACCTGGAAATCCAATGCAGAAACGTAACCGACATATAAAATAATGATATCATAAAAGGAATATTAAGAATAAATCAGCCTTATTTTTCGTAATAATAAACATATTCAACGCATTTGTTCATGTTCTCATATAGTCAACTAGATTATAGCCTTATTCCTATCATGTAAAAAATTGGAAGCAACAAATGTTTAATTTAAGCAAACTACCAATAATTGTATACCAGTTAAATTCTTTATCTTCCCAAATACCATTCCAAAAGTTGGATCAAGGGACTTGCAGTGATTATTACTATAAGACTTTAGCAATTGTCTTACAGCAATTACATGATCACTAATGTGTAAACATTTCTGGAGGGACTTCCTCTAACTCTAGTGGAGGAAGAATTCATGAATCTGTACCTAAATTCCTTGAATGGAAGAGGTTGTCAACATATTGTATAATAGGGGTTGATGTGTCTACATAGTTTTGCATGTGCACTCTAGCAGATTCCTCTGAATCAAGAAATGAATTGGAGTCAAGTTAATTACAGAAACCAAGAAAACTAATTCACTCTGCTAGGAAATTAAAATAAACAACTTGAAAGAGATCTTTCTAATTTGACTAATTTTGAGATAAAAGGAAGAGAATTAGATAAACCTATAGGTTACTGTTCAAACTTCAAAACTTTCATTAAGGAAAGATTGTAAAATGTAGCATCATTTTTAGAGAAGATATGTCTAACTTAACTAACTTTGAGATACAAGGAAGAAAATTAGATAAACCTATAAGTTCTTGTAAGTTCTTGTCCAAACTTTGAAAATTTCATTAACAAAGGGGAGATTATAAAATGTAGCATTGTTTTCAAACAAGATATCACACAACAGAGTTTCCAGGTTTGATATGATGAGTAAGAAGTTGGTTGATAAAATAAAGAGCTTAATTCATTTGGAAGACCTAAAAAAACTCCCAATGACTGACTGGATTCTCCAGGGTGTAAGGGACCCCCTTGCTTGGGAAACTCCCCAAGTGCATTTGTGGAACAAAGCAGAGACAATGTGCTCTAGCCGGAACCTGGGAAGTGGGGTCTTGATGGCCACTCCTACCTATTTGAGGCCCTCTTGGAAGCTGAGTTTTTCTTTGACTGTAAGGAGATCCTTCCTTGTTAAACCTTGATCCTCCCCTACATTTAGGTGAATTGGATTCAGATTTTTCAACAAATGAAGAGGTTATCTCTGTTGTAGAATGCCTCAAGAAGAAGGCTATCAATATCCACTTTTTAAGGTGGATGTCTTTTGAAAAGGAGCTCTACAAGTGGTATGATGATAATTGGGGTCATAAGGGTTTGAGCAAGGGCTACATTTGTGTAGTGCTAGATAAGGAAGAGGCAGCATGAGAAATGTTTTTGAACAGTGTTTGGAGGATCATTGATGCTTTAACATATGTGCAACTCTGGTACAAATCCTTTAATACAGAATTTGCCTCACATCAAAAATATCCTCTTTGGCTGAAATTTACTCACATTCATGAACACTTTCAAGCACAAATTGACAAGATCGTGCAACCTTTCGGCCAATTGCTTGTGGGGGACAAGCATGGTTCACAAACTTTATTCCCTAATGCTCATATCTGTGTGAAGGGGGATATTTCAAGGCAACGTCATTTAGAGATTTGCACCTTGCCCACAATTGATTTTTTCATATTCAAAAGGTCTTTTATCTTAATCTTCCTAATTTTTTCTTTGTATGTTTATCTCCTGCTCAAATTATTAAAGAATGTCCCTTGCATAAACAAGGAACTTTTCCCCCTCTTCAAAACCCTGCTGAAAAACAGAAAACCCTGAAACTTCCTCAAAACAATTTGAGACTCTCAAGGCTAGTAGGTCAAAACAAGAAAAAACATGCTAAACAAGTTCTAAAACAAAGTGTAAGTCTTGAAAAGTTGGATCCCTGGTTATTTCAATGGTTTGGTATTTCTGGAGAAAGCATGATCAAAATGATTTAAAAAAAGGTCAAGAATACAGTGTTTGATGATGGTTGATGGAAGAGGGTAGGTCTGATCATTAGGATCATGAACCCTCTAATTTCTTTGTTGCAGTTTGCATAAGCAGACCAACCCATCTTGGCAGATATTTATGAGGGGCAGGACTCCACGATGGAGTCCATGAAAACCATTATTTTAGAGAATGAGTGTCCTCGGTATAGGACATCAACAGAGAACTTGCTCAACAACATACAGAATAATCATGTCATTGGGTGGGAGAAGAATTGTACACCTTTGTATTGCTTGGGTCATGATCCATAAACGTGGGGCTTATAGCCCACATGCCTCACAAACATAGATCCTCTGCGGAAATAAAATCTGATCTATGTTCTCTGTATGATGTTGAATCCTGTCTTTAGAATTGATTCCAAGGCCTTTGTTCCATATTGGTCTCCTTCTTAGGATTAGTTTTTGGTTGTGGAAGGTCAGGACCAATGTTAGTCTCCACTATGCTAATGCACTCTCTCTGTGCATGGATGGCTACAACCAACCTCTGTAGGTGATGTCAAAATAATAACAAATCTTTATTACATGAACTCGGCCCAATCTCTACCTTAAATAACACATCAGGACTTCCATGCTCACTCATCAAATGAGTGAAACAACTATATTAATTGTTTGTGCAATTAGACAACAAAATTGCAATGATCTCTCTCTTTCAATCTCAACGCTTCACCCTATGGTTTCTTCATTGGAACAAAAAAGCAATGCATAACCATATATATCGTCCCTGAAATCAGTGTTGTCCACAGCTGTCTTCGGTCTCTTGGAAAACAAGGGCATGGGAGTTAGATATGTTCTTGCTCTGAACTATGGTAGCTAAGAATCAATGTTGTCTACAATGATGCTTTATACAACATTGATTCCACAATACTCTAACAAAGAATATCACTGATAAGAACATCCCCCTTTAGTTTTTTTTCTTCTACAAGGAGGGGGTCGCTTCAACACCATCACAAGGGAGAACATACCATGGTCACTTGTTGTCAATCTAACACTCAAAGATAACAAGAGGAGATTGATCAGTGTGTATTATCCTGGAATCAATTCCAACAATTATAGGATTAGTCTCATAATACTAAATCACACCAACATAAATGAAGACAAGCAACACCCCAACAACAAATGAATTATATTGATCCAGCTCATAATTGGGAGATAGAAATATTACTGTCCATTGATGCGTTGGATCCATTTTATGATACACCTGTTAATACTGGTCAATGAGACATGGAAGTTGTTTCTTCTCTTCAATTATGAGTTGTATCAATATAATTCATTTGTTGTAACTTAACCCAGAACGTTGTGGAAGGGTAACTACAATGTGGTTTCACCATTTTTAACAGAAACCCACTCTATATTGTAATTCCATCCTTCCAAAAACTAGTGAATGAGTCAATTTGAATTTTGGAGGAGATCTACTCATTGTCATAGAACATGATACCCAATGTTGAGTGTGTATGGCCCTAACTAAAAGTCCAACAACCTATGGAAGGAGTAATATGCTACATGAAAAAATTGAGTATAACAACTTAGATGGAAAGTTGCAACAACTATGTAATTACATACATCAATCTCACTTGGCTAATTGGATGGACGACCCATGTCTATTGGCCTAGAAAACCAAATGGGAAAAAACTTGTGGTTGCTTTCAGTTTTGTTTTTGAAGTGCGGGGTTACAATGGCCATTGTTAATCTGCATAGACAACTTCTTCTTCTACATCCCCTCCTCTGTTAAGACCTTTGTGCATCAAACTGCAAGAAGATTTAGGTAGTGTTGGGGGTAATGAGAAGGCCAAGCATGATTGTCCTTTCATTTCCCATTCCTCGACCTTCTTCTCTCCTATTTCATTTTTCTCATTCATTTTTTTTTGTTCTTTTTTTTCATTTAATTTCATAATGTGTATTGAGATTTTATAAACATTAATCTTTGTTGTGGATGCATTTTGGATTAGGTCCCTCATTAAATCCCAAGTACTGCAATGATGAGTGGCTCAATGGTGGGCCTTCACACAAATTCCCTCCTCACGTGGACAAAGTTACCCTTGAGAAAGTGGTGGAGGGCTAAATAGAGTTTTCCACTTGCACTGGGAGCTTTGGAGGCTATGATGTGATCAAAGACATAGGGATTAAGAAGCCCTATACTTGGTGGGAAATTCACAGGGCAACATGCACTATTTTACAACAATTAGAAATGCTCCACCAAGTTTTTGGGGCATGGAGAATCTGAGGCTTGAACAAACACTTGGGGGACATGGAGACAACCCCCAAATTTTAGGAAACATCATGGGGGCAGGAGCCACGGGGTCCCTAGCATAGGGGAAGCCATCTCTAAATCACTGTAACAATCTTCAACACCGTATTGTAGGCTTCACATTAGTTGTTAAACACTTAAACAATGAACATTTGGCTATCGAATCTCTTAAACTTAGATTGTTAACAATTAAACCTAGGCTATCCTACTAATATCCAAAATTAGAAGGATGAATATCTTTGATGGCTTGGTTGTAGTTGCTAACTTAATCATGGCATCTTAGTTGTAGCTTCTAGTGCCTCCTCCTTGGTGGCTTGGAACCAAACAATACCTTCCTCGTCCTTGGCAGCTTGACACTCTTCACAAGAAACTAGACAACTAAAAAGAGAATTCCAAATGGTAAGTGTAAATATCAAATGGAGATGGAAAAGTATATGCATAGGCATTAGGTTAGGTCACATTGACAAATTTAGGTTAATATCATGGATGATGGACTATGGCATGAACATTGACAAATTTAGGTTAATGTCCAAAGAAAATGAGTGACAAGTGCCAATTTGTTACTGTAGTCTCATTTCTGACTACGGTGGAACTGTACCCATGAGTCAAAAGTAAAAGCCCATATCCTTGCATCTAAAAGTCTTATTGATTTATCGTCCAAACAACTGTGTTCCTCGTCTTTGAATGATGTCTTCTTTGTATCAAGAATAGATATCAAATTAATATCATGCATTCATAAAGTCAATTTACAATTATCGTGCTATGTTTGTTCTATACAATTTAATGTTTAGTCTTATTTAGTGATTTAGTGTATTATTCTTCGTTACAAAGTAGATTCACATTGTTTCCTTAGTCTCTCCACATGTAGCATTTTATGTACATTTTCTCATTGTGTTAATTGCAACTTGTGAAACAGGTTGCAATTGGTGCAGACAAAAAATCAGTCTGGGATGAGATATTGGATTCACGGCTTAATGGAAAATGTAATATTGAAGAAGTTTGCACTATGGCAACTCTTGCATACAATTATGTTTGCAAGAATCCAAGGAAGAGACTAGCTATGAGAGGCATATCACAATCTTTGGCAAGATTACAAAAGACAAAACAAAACATTGAGCATCTAAGCCAAGCCTTATCATTTGTAGGGGAAGTGCTGAAGTTGTAGAGAAGATAGAGCTTCAGATAGGAAAGTTAAACAAGTTAGATATTATATCGGATAAACATGAAGTTTGATGATGTATGGATGTAAGATGAGATGGTTGTGTCCAGAGTTTAGTTAGTGGAGAGGTATCATCCGTGTCAAGGATCCGCAACACACATCATGTTCTTAGAGTCCCACATTTTTTGTGTGAGCTTTGGAACGATCATTTCCCTGTACTGCTAGGATCCTTGAGAGGTCGGGGGGGGTGAATCCCACCATGAATAAATGAAGACAGGGGAATGTAATCTGATTCATCGCAAGCTTCCTCAAGTCCGAGTTCAGCTGACCAAGAAATCTCAGCTGACCAAGAAATCTCAGGCAACATGTCACTCCACTCATGGTCACGGAGATTAAATGGTTCAAATCTTCAACTGCAAAACCAAACAAACTGTAAGCCTTGAAACCCAGATAAGAAATCGACAAACCCGGAGCCTAATTAAACCATCGATAAACCCTAAACCCTAGAGCCCAATTAACCCCGTGATAAACCCCTATGCGGAACTAACATCCTACCTCGGGAAACAAGCTCTCTTTAGTCCGGGCCTTTCCTCTAGAACACATATGGACGATCATTGGTAATTCCACAGGAAATTGATTGATTAGGGCTTCTCAGTACGGAGCACATGATGGTCGGAAGGTTGCTTAGCCAGGCGGATGGGTGGAGTGGCATTGTTCTTCACCACGGCCGCCCGACCCCGTCCGGATGCAGGCACTGAGGCAGGTCTGAGGCCGAGCGAGGCAGCTCTAGGGTTACGACTATGGGAGGATTCTCGAGTTGGAGCCACTGGAATTGAAGCGAATCCCACACACCGATCAGAAAATTCACCTCACAACACACACCAGCATGACAAGTATGTACAACGACTAGGAATCTATGGTGGAGAGAGTCGAACCCCCAAACACGAGGGCCGATTCTTTGAGATGAAGCGGGGAATTAGAGCCGGATCTTAGAAGAAGTCACGAGTTATGATGGAGGTTTGATGATCGGAAGAGCGTGTCATGTATCTATACACTATGGACAGACAATGAAAATGCTAGAGTGAACTCCCTTAAAAGAAAGCCTTCGGCGTAAAAAAGGGTAAAAATGGCTAGTAAGAGTTTACAAAAGTGAGTGTTTGATGTACTCTCAAACCAAAATTGCAATTTTTAATGTTATAAACAAAATTTTAACACCGACAATGAGAATGAGAGAGCCAGAATTCCGGGGCTGATGGGGCAAAGTGGATTACTTGTAATGAGTTGGGTATTGAGGGACCATTAGTTGTAGAATGGCAGAATTACAGGGATCTAATATTAAATCTGGGCGTGCAGTTGAGGAGGAAAAACGATACTCTTGTGGACGGGCAGAGATGCATCAAGGAGGATTTTGGTTAAAAATATTTATGAGGCGATTGAAAATAAAAAGCGAAACAAAGAGATAGGTGGATGGAGAAAAGCATTATGGTCCTAGGAAGTCCCACTGAAACTCAAGTTATTCAACTAGTTGATGATCGAGAATAAGCTATTAACCTGGGAAATATTGCAGTGAAGAGGGTTCGTAGGACCAGGTTGGTGCATTCTATGTAAGAAGAATTGAGAGTCCATCTCTCATTTATTTGCAGATTGTCACTTCACTTGTTATGTGGGAAATGATTTTTTAAAATTAAACTTTCGAGGGCACAGACGGAGATTCCATGGAATGAAACAGTCAAAAAAATGGAGATTATTGTACTCAGATTATCTCACTCTTCCTTTCATATTTGTTGGCTTATTTGGAAAGAGTGAAATCTGGCAATCTTAGAAATATATTCAAGATATTCAAAGCTTTAGGTCGAGTTGAAAGAGAAGGAGAAGGGAAACGGTCTTGAAATAAACCTACACACAAGACGATGAATAAAATCTTAATGTTTTTCTATAATGGTAAACTCTAGCACTAACATGCTCAAAATGGTAAAATCCATAGTTTACTTAATACCCATCCATAAAATTGCATACAATTGACATGAAACAACAATGTGAAATGGGGAAAAGAAATGAAATTATTATGTAATCAACCAGAAAATAGTGCATTGTTACCTTGCATAAAATGGGTAGATCTAAACCTTCTCTCTTCAAGGTTATTTCCTCAAAAGGGATCATGAGTCCAAAATCATCTCCATCTCTCTTCCCCAAACTTCAAACAAGCAAGTAGAAAATGTACAACAATGGTTCCAATATGGGGAACCCAAGATAATTCTAATGACATAACCTTATAATTCAATACGAAGATCCTCAAATTAATGTATAGGAGGACTTTTTATACGTGGAGGGTGATTATGGATTCCCTTAAAGAAACATAAGATGAATGAGAGTAATAATGAAGGACCAACACTTGGCCTTGTCATAGGAGAGGTGAAAATGGGGGTGGCACAAGACTTCCATCGACATAGATAAAATATGAGAGGGTCATAGGTAAGAAATCATGAATTAAAATCCATGGGGGATGACTAAATTGATGTTAGAATGAGGAAAATAGAATGAATATGTTTGTGTATTTAGGTGGAGTAAACAAAAATTAACAATTATAATGACAGATTGGAATGACACAACTAGATTAATCAATATTCATGCTTCAATCAACAAAACAGTGACACCTCCATGGACTCATGGGGAAAATTCATGGAATATGAATATTTTTATTTAATTTTTTATTCTTCTTTTTATCTTTGGTGGAAAGAATAAAAGAATATGTTATGTTAATGAGAGAGGACAAGTATTAAGGTGTAATAAAATCCATTCTTAAGTGTGGAAGGGAACATAAGGGTGAAAATAAAGTAGAGAAATAAGTGTGCATGAAATGATGGACACCTTAATGCAAACCCCCTCTCAAATGACAATGTTTTATATTCATTTGGAGCTTTGGAGTCTTGTATAAGCAATAATAAATAGGTGAGAAACAAAATTTGAAGTGTAGCAACAATGGCAAGTTGGTATTTTTCCTGTATGTAAGGATGACATCAGGATCATGGCTAACAATGTCATACAATTCAAAGGTGAAGTTTGGGTTATGTTTTCTTTTTATCACTTACCCAGACCTCTGCACTACTACTTGGTGGGGCTTCGTGGAAAAACGAATAGTTGTCTTTTTGCTTCTCAAACTAGGTATGCTAAAAGTCTGTTGGAGAGGTCCAATATGAATGATTGTAAAATTACAATTATGCTAATGGAGGCAGCACTGAATGTTTCAGCCAAATCTGATTCAAAAATGGCTAATGAATCAACATATAGGCAACTCATGGGGAGCCTAATTTATCATACAGTCACCAGGTCGGACCTGAGTTTCAAGGTCAGCCACATTTCCAGATTCATAACAACCCCTAAGGCTGAACACTGGACATTGACCAAAAGGATACTAAAGTATATAAAGGACACAACAAATATGGCCGAGGAGGATAATTTACGGTTGAAGGTGTTAGCTGGTGCTGCCATATATTTTATGTCTCTGACATATAGTGAGCCCAGTTGACCAACTACAAATTATCACATGATTCTACATATATGCTTGAGAAGTGAAGCCTTATTATTAATTATTTCCAAACTAAAAATGAGAAGAATCTACATGTTAGGACAAATCCGCTACAATAGAGGGTAGTTGACAAGCATGAAAGCATCCTTTTCCTGTTGAAATTGAAGATAGGGATCTTTCTTTCTCATTATATAGGGCTGCTTACACTCCCACATTGTGTCCTGCTTGGATATATCCTTTGTGAGGTCCATTGACCTACAGCATGGTCATTTTTGACATTAATAAATTTATCTGATCTTATCTTATTTGTAATTAACATTGAGTGCATTAATGAAGAGGGCACCATATGGCACCTCCCCTCCTACTATCTTTTGTAAATGCTCTGCTTTATGAGAATAAAGCATTTTTTTTCTTAGGCTTCAATCAATGGAGAGATTTGAGCAATACCACTATGCTAGGAATTCAAAGTGAAACATAGCAATAAATAAACACAGAACTAAGGCTAGGACACACATAAATCAACCATGTAAGACAATGGTTTATGTGTGTCCTAGCCTTAGTTCTGTGTTTAAAAAGAATTACAAAGTATACTAGATCTCTATAGGTTTTCATAGTCTTCTCTGAAGAAAATTTCAAAGTATCTACCAAAGGAACCCCCAACTGGTTCTACTACTTGCTTTTTAATGGAAAGATTGGAGCATTTTCAAGGGAAGTTAGAAGGTCTTTCTTTTATCTTCTAATTTTGTAATGGGACTTACTCAGGTCAATTTTTTACAAGGCCTAAGAGGCTAAATCTGAATGCTTTATAACCTCTGTCAAATGCAATATTGCTTTTATAAATAAAACTACAAGAATTGTTTTCTTGGAAAAAACAAGGTATGGGCTACAAAACATCACCTCATAGGGACCAAGTACTTTAGCAGCTAGCCCCATAATCTTCTGCAAAGATTCCTTCTCAAAAACCCCAAAAATACTATCAAGCTTCTCAAAAGCATACTTTGCCACATCAAGCAACCCATTATGTGAATATCCTGTAATTAACGTTGTCCAGGAAACCACATCCCGTTGAAGCATTTTGTCAAACAATTCATGCGCATTCTCTCACATTTGCCCACATTTTGCATACATGTCTATAAGGGCATTGGCAGCAACGGATGGAGACTCAAACCGATTTTATAATTTTTAGGTATGAATCTTGTACCCTTCCATGAGTGATTACGTTGGCACATCTTTGGAAAAACAATGTAAATGTGAAGTGATTGGGTTGGAGACTTGTTCTTGACATCCAGTGAAAGTGTATTTTCCTCAAGAATCCCATCCCACTTGTGAAGCAACAATCGCCCAGTTGTCCATGAGCAGCATTTGGATTCGGGGCATTTGGTCAATACTTTAGGAGTGTCCACCATAGTGCGAACTTGGCATACACGTTGAAGTGTGTTGTGTAAAGTGTGTCTCCTGTAAATTCGTTCTGCTTGATGTGGGCATGGATCACCTTACCTTTTGGTAGGGCATTTCTTTGAATACATCCCTTCAGAAGACAAATATACATAGAAAGCAGGTCTAAATGTTTCCTTTATTGTTACTGAGAGCCCTAAAGTACCTCCTTTGAAGTGGCCACGATTTGCAAAGTGTCGAGATGGTCGAGATGTGGGCTCCTTCTTTCTTCTATGGGGTGATCTCCTCTATCCCAGCTTGTTGTCGATCGGGGTGGGCTGAATTTTTTTTTGTGTGGGTTCTGAAATTTGAGTGCATTACTGATCGTGGGTGGGGTTTTATTTAGTCAGGGTTTTCAAATTTGGATGGCAAGGGTTTTCAATAGTGGTCAAGTTTTGTTTGTTAATTTTTTATTTTATTTTATAATATATATAATTAATATATGTTTTTAATACTAATATATGTTTTGGTTTGTTTGTTTTTTTATATATATTATATATTTTATATAATAATATAATTAATATATTATTGAGGGCGTAATGGGGATTTAGAGCATGGTTTTACTCCCTAGAGGTCATAGGTTTACTAAGATATGATTGCAATGACAATGAAGATGACAATGGCAATGAAAATGGTGGTGATAATGGCGACAATGATGATGGCGTTAATGGAGGACTTATTTGACCCAAATGTACTAGTCATTCTGGAGAAGTAACCAAATGACCTAATTAATTTTTCCAACGTCACCTTTGGGGGTTTTCAATACTAGTTTGTTTGCAAAGTTAATGGTTTTCTTTCATTAATACCATGAGTCCACAGTCTAATCTACCATTAGTACAAATTATTGGTCTTACTAACAACACATGGATTAAATTTACTTCCCTTGAATATATCCACTGCTCTTCCTCTGTCAGATGGGGCTACGAATCGACGCCAATCACCAATGTTGTAGTTAATGTTGATGGCTATGCCAAACCTTTGTAAATAAATCCACCACCACTTGGACAACCAGCATCGAGCTCTATAAATCCTCAATCCATGGCTAACGACTCAAATCCACAATTACCAAGTCTGGTCGCTATGTTTTAACTCACAATCAAGCGAGGATACTCGAATACTCCATCATACAAAGTGTTGCTTCAGGCTAAACGCGGTAAATCAAAACAACGACTAGTGGTGTGGGTGGTGCTTGCTAGGTGGTTTTCTCCTCTACCTCTGTCGGATTGAGTTTTTCTATATGAACCTGCCCTAAGAAATGAACGAACGATGTATGGGGAATCGAGACTATTTTTTGCTGAATTTTGCGAGGTACCTCTCTCCCACCAACCTTCCTCCCACTAAGTTATTGACATTATTGTCATTATTATTTTATTATTATCACTATTAATTAGTAATTTGTTTTCATGTGATGCATCCTTACATTACATAGAATAGAACATTATCATGTCAAACAATCCACCATTATGAGTTGGTTCGATTAGATGATGCCTAAACACATCATCCAACCACCTCCCCAATGTTTTTTCGACCATCTATACACCTTCATTTTTATCCAAAACTCAACACTAGGAGTATGTTTTTCAATGCTCTTCAATGCTGGAAAGAAGGTTATAGTCTGGGACACTAATACAAGTGGGGATACCATTGGATACTTATGTATAACTATATCCTTCTTAAATCCAACAACACTCTAGCCTCACACGTGGCTATCTTGTATGCCATTCACTTTCACAACATGATCATAAGTCCTAACTTTCCATGGTGATTACATCATAACCAACACGAAATGACATGACATTCTTCATATGATCAACGCATTAATAGATTTTGAACATTCTTTATATGTCCAATATTTCTTACATTTACCATACCCCACCTAGGTATCATTCATATAAATGTATTCAAACATCGTAAACATATCAACTTATGATACCAAAGCATGGTTGAAGGAATTGTTATCAAATTCCTTTTCAGTGCTCATGCAACATTCGCGTGACCAATTTCATACCTATAAGATTTCCATCAACAATATATTTGATGTTACCTAATCCACTAGTGACTTATGTGAATACATGATCCCTCATCCAAACTATTAACAAGCATCCTCTCATCCTTATTCTTTCCAATGAGGTTGACTATCATGGGTAGTTGCATCATCAACATCTTCAACCATGTCCTCAACCATTCCTAGTTATGCAATCACATCAACCACATTTAATCATCACACCATTCTCATTACATATCACTTTTAATCAAGATGCAATACCATATATGCTCAAGCATATCTATATGCACTCTATTAGATATTAACTCTCAATATGCATATGTACTAGTGGGCATATGCATTTGAACTAGTTTATTCTCTTGCATTTTCGAGCATTCATATGCCTTGGTTATCTACAATAGAACCCAAAGAATTATAGACATAAAATCAAGATACATATTATAATTTATTTGTATCCTTTATTGCTTACAACAACTTCTTCACCCAAAATCAGCACCAAATTGGCTTTTTGGTGTGCCTCATAAACCAGTTTTTTGCAATTGCTATACATGTGAAGTTATTCAACAAACATGTGGCAAAAGTACAATATTTCTTGTGTTTGTTTGGTGGCACTGCATATTGTGACCAAAGGGTATAGTGCTTATTAATTAAAAATATAATCCATCCTGGGACATGCAAGCCATTGCAGTGTGGCTTGCAATACATCACATGTGTTTGGGAGTGTGCACCTGGATGTGTGTGTGGGAGAGATGGATAGATAGATTTTATCCACATCCTCAAAACCAAAGTGGTCTATATGACTAAATTCACATCAGTAAAAGGCCATGACTTGACAAATATACTAAGAAAAATTTGCTACTAGTGCAGAAATATGCTAGAAAGGGGTTTCCCTAAATATGTTGTTGAATAGAGCTGCCCTGAATATGTTGTTGAACAGAGCATTGATATTTCTACAGGTCGAGAAACAAATCAAAGTATATACCGAATAGGGATTTTGCAGTAAGCTCGACATTGTGTAATTCAATGATTGCAGCATGTGTGCAGAATGAACTTGATCTACAAGTCCTTGAACTCTTTTCTGAAATGCATCATCTAAACCTGAGATTGGACATGGCCCCGTTTGTCAGTGTCTTCAGGCTTGTGCAAACCTTGGTGTTCTGGAAGAGGGCAAAGAGCTTCACGTCCATTTGATCGAAACTGGATTTGAGTCAAATATCTCTATAGTTAGTGTCCTTGTTACCATGTATGCTAAGTGCAGTCGCATAGAGTATGCACACAAAGTGTTCAAAAGAAAAAACAAACATGACTTGATCTTATGGAGTGCAATGCTTACAGGATATGCTTAGGCTAATTTTGGAGAGGAGGTACTGGCTTTGATGACGTGTTGGAGCTGGGAAAGCATGCAGCAGAGTGTATTGACAATGAGGAGCTTAATGACAATAGTAAAGGGACAGAAGAGAGAATAAACAAATACAGAGAAGTATTTTTAATAACTTACCATTCTCTTTGCAAGTTCTCTCTCCTGGTTTAGTGCCCTCTGCGAGCTCTCTCTAACCCCGAGCTGGAGCTCTCAGTTATCTCTGCTTGTGAATGGGCGCAAGTTCATGAATGGGTGAGAATAAAATTATTTTCATGAATGGGCACAAGTGTTTTCATGAATGGGCGTGAGTATTTTCATGAATGGGTGCTAGTATTATCATTGCATACCTCTTAACATGAAATTACAGCCTCCTTCTACCCATTCAACTATTGAACATTACCATATAGTTTCAATTTCCAACAAAAAATTACCACCAAAGGTGTTGGAACCAAATGGGGGTCATTAAGGGAATTTATTATTTTGATGAATGGGCACAAGTATTATCATTGCATACCTCTTAACATGAAATTGCAGCCTCCTTCTACCCATTCAACTATTGAACATTACCATATAGTTTCAATTTCCCACAAAAAATTACCACCAAAGGTGTTGGAACCGAATGGGAGTCATTAAGGGATTTTTTCAAGGGTACCTTTCAAGTGCCATCTAAGACTATAAAGGATCTCATTTATATGGGGAACACTCACGATGGATGTCAAACTACAAAGGGTGCTAAATTGGGGTTACCCATCATAGGGAGGCTTTAACATTGGACACGTGTTAAAATAGGTGTCAAAGACCAATGTCCAACAAAGGTGGACCCTAAGGTGATTGAATTGGAAAAAAGGTTTAAATATGAATATGTGGAGGGAAATATTAAACCTATATGATGGCTTAGACAAATACTTATAGAAGTCCATGAAAAGAAGGTGAATTATCTTGAATCCAAATGATAACGTGTTCAAATTCCTACACCCAAGAAACAATGGCAACCATGTAAAGAAGAGAAAAAACATAAATCCAACTGTGAAAATGGTGCAAAGGGTTAGGAAATAGAGAAGTATGAGGTCCCCATATTG
>SNQJ01S0141832.1:0-22834 GCA_010110895.2 Picea sitchensis | reverse complement strand
GAACTAGGGCTTGAGATTCAATACAATTTATTTGTATTTTTTGTATTGCAGGTCAAGAGGGCAAAGTCAAAGGATTTATGGGCAAAAGTGATCAACGGGAGCTTGATGTTAAGGACATTGGCCAAAAGACTTAAGAAAACGATAAATAAAGTAGAGAGTGATGAAAACGCTCTAAAAAATACCATTGCATTTTGATTGCTAACACTAGGGGATAACCTTCCAAATAAAGCAACATATTGAATGACCCCACATGAGAATGAGGAGATAAGAAATTAGGTACACGAGTTGTTAGATAAAGGTTTGGTCAGAGAAAGTTTGATCCCACGTGCAGTTCCAACAGTGTTAATCCCAAATAAAGATGGATGATGGAGAATGTGCACAAATTCCAAACCTATAATCAAAATTACAATTAGGTGTAGATTTCCATTACCCCAAATTGATGATTTGATGGATTGCTTAAGTGGTGCTAAATATTTTTCAAAATTGGATTTGAAAAGTGGGTATCATCAGATCATGATTAGAGAAGGAGATGAATGGAAAACAACATTTAAAATAAATGATGGATTGTATGAATGGTTGGTAATGCTTTTTGGACTCACAAATGCCCCTAACACTTTTATGAGATTGATGAATGAAGTACTTAAAGAATTCATTGGTAAGTTTGTCATAGTTTATCTAGATGATATTCTGATCTATAATAAATCTAGAGAAGAAAACTCGAGACACCTCAGGTTAGTTTTAGATAAACTAGAATAAGAAAAGCTATTGATCAATTTGAAAAAGTGTAGTTTTGTGAAGAAAGAATTGGTTTATTTAGACTTTGTGATATCTAGAGAAGTCTTGAAGATGGATCAGGAAAAGGTAAAGGCTATAATAAATTGACCTACTCCAAAGAATGATTTTGAGGTAAGAAGTTTCCATGGCTTGGCAAGCTTCTATCGAAAATTCATTAGGATTTTTAGTGGAATATGTGCTCCAATTATAGAAACCATTAAAGGAACCAAACAACCATTTAAATGGACAGAAGCATTTGATAATAGTTTTAAATTGTTAAAGAAGAAGAAGATAATAGAACAACCAATTTTAGCATTGCCAGATTTTAAAAAACTCTTTCAAGTTGAATGTGATGCAAGTGGGACTGCAATAGGAGTTGTTTTAAGTCAGGAGAAGAAACCAGTTGCTTATTTTAGTGAGAAATTAAATGAAGCAAAGAAAAAATATTATTCATATGACAAGGAGTTTTATGCAATTATTCAAGCACTAAAGAAGTGGAGACAATACCTCATGCCAAAAGAATTTATTCTTTACACTGATAATCATGCCTTGTATTATATTAGAAGCCAAACAAAATTAAATCATAGACATGTCAAATGGATTGAGTTTTTGCATAAATTCATTTTTGTTATTAAACACATAAGTGAGTAATCAAATAAGGTAGTAGATGCATTGAGCGGAGTCAATTTAGTTTTACAAGAGTTTCAAGTAAAGGTTGTAGGATTTGATGAGTTGAAAGAAATGTATAAGGATGATGTAGATTTTAAAGATGCTTATGCAGTCTGTGAAAATCCAGTAAGCAGAGACAAAACTCCATGGTTATATTATATTATTCAAGAAGGTTTATTGTTTAAAGGCAATAAATTATGCATTCCAAGATGTTCAATGAGGGAAAACCTATTGAAGGAAAATCACAATGGTGGATTAGCATGACATTTTGGACAAGACAAAACATTGGCACAGCTAAATACATTATATTTTTGGCTTGGCATGCAAACTAATGTCAATAAATTTGTTGAAAGATGCAGGGTTTGTCAGTATGCAAGAGGAAGGAGACAAAATATTGGATTGTATCAACCATTGCCAATCCTAGACTAACCATGGGACTCTGTAAGTATGGACTTTGTGTTAGGATTGCCAAGAGCTCAGCAAGGTAATGATTCAATTTATGTGGTTGTTGATAGATTCTTAAAAATGGCACATTTTATAGCTTGTAAGAAGACCAATGATGCAACTAACATTGCAGATTTGTTCTTTAAAGAAGTTGTTAGGTTACATGGATTTCCAAAAGTGTTGTTTTTGACAGAGACATAAAATTTGTGGGTCATTTTTGGAGAATTTTGTGGAAAAAGTTAGGGACCAATCTCAACTTTAGTTCAACATACCACCCACAAACTGGTGTGAAAACAAAGGTGGTAAATAGAAGCTTGGGAAATATTTTGAGATACACGGTAAGTGAGCATCCCAAACAGTGGGATCAGGTACTTGCAAAAGCAGAGTTTGCATATAATGACTTGCCTAATAGAAGCACATGATTAAGTCTATTTATAGATTTTGTATGGAATGCATCCTAGAGGAATTTATGAGTTAAGGAATCTAGGAAAACAAGAAATTAGAAGTGTTGATTGATCTGAATTATTTTCGACACGAAACGAGAGCGGAGATATAATAAAGAAATGTACAAAGGTATATTAGATATCCAATAATATAACATAAATATATAAAAAAATGCAACCTTAAACACATAGATACAGTAATACACAATTTCTATTAATGAGCGAAATGTACAAGATTGTAAAAATACAAAGTGAAAGACTCGCTAGAATGGTGGCAGTTTATCTCTGAGAAGAGATGCGATGGCTACTCTCATTTGCAAGAATATGATTACAATGAGGCTCTAAAGGCCTTTTTAACATAAAGAAAATCCAAAACCCTAACCCCAGAAGATGAATAGCCAACAGTTTTGTGGACCCCATTTTGGGTAGTTTGGTGTATCAACTTCTCGGGGGCGTAACTTTGGCATACGATCTATGTTTGGGGCGCACAAGAGCTCATTGGAAAGGTATCGATGAGGATTTTCATTTTGTGGTCTTAATGAGAGCCCCTAGTCCCTTTTTAGGTGCTCGATCCCAAAAAAACTTCATTTAGGCCCTCAAAATGGCCCCGGAAGTTTAGGAACCAAAAAACTACTAAAATAGTAAGTTGCTAGAAGACTATTTTGAGCCAGTTGGAATAGGTGGGTGGCCACCGATATCCACCTAGATCAATCCTCCCTCCTTAGGTAGAAATGGTATTCATTGCGTTGAGTTCCCAGGGGAAAGGGAAAAATGTTTGTTGAATCTGCATCTTGATGAGTTGCTTGCCTTGTTGGAGAAGTTGTGTTGCTTAGCTTGTTGAAGGTTGTCACGAACCTATGGCTGGAAGGGTTGGACCTTTTTAACCAGTATGGATACATGAGATGACTATGTGTAGAAGGAATCCTTGCGCTTTGCTTCAATCTTGTTGACCCACTTCTAATGGACATAAGGTGCTTGGACTGAGGCTGCAGTGGTTGCAATGTTCTTATGTTCACCTTTTGAACAGATTGTGAAGAAGTTGAATTTTGTAGTACAAGATACTACCTTGTGGCATTTTTTAGTTGGTATAGTAGTCATAATCACCTCTGGTATCCTGTAGAGATGACCCCCCAGAGTAACAATGACACTACATGATCAAGACTCATAAATAACATGGTGTTTCCACATGTATGGTTGGCCCAAGAGAACATCACATACATCCAATAGGGAAACATCACATAATACCTCATCATTGAAGGGTTGGATGTTGTATGATAATCAACATTGTTGGATGACACAAAGATCTTGTCCCTGGAAAAGCCACTCGATGTTGTATGGCTACTGGTGTGGTGTTGTCGAAAATCCCAACTATTTGACGACCTCTGCTGAGATGAGGTTCGTTTGTCTTCCACTATCAACAATAAAATGCAGCGGGGTCCCCTTCACCCACATCTGTGAATGAAAAAAGCGCTCCCCCTCTTTAGGATCTGTTGATTCTTCTAGTTGAATTGTTGTGGTCGCGATAGTAGCAGTGGGGTCTACGTCAATGATCTGTCTTGTACCAATATTGTCTGAATCAAATTCTGAATCAGGGTTCGACTCCTTGTCTTTGATATCAACCAACAATGATTGTTTTGAGAGACATTCATCAGTGTTGTGCCAGGGGATTTTGTGGAAATCACACCACTTTCCAGTGTCCTTCTTCGTCTTCCTGTGACCCTTCTTTTCCTGTGGCTTGGACTAGTTTTCGAGAGGTTGTTTGTTAGGGTCATCTTTATCATACTTTGGTTGTTGCGGATTTGCAGATCCAAACTCCCATTTTTTTTTGGTGCCTAAATTTTTGCTCGATTTTGACAACATATCGATAGGAAGCTCCCAGCGATGAGATGTCGAAAAACTCCATTTCAGTTTGGATGTATTTGTGTAGAACCAAATGGCGCTCAAAATATTTGATACCCAGCTTGGTGCAAAAGGTATGGAAGGTATTGGTGAGCTTCGACACTGCTTGGCCCCTCTCTTGACGTAGCGTGGTCCATCTCATGTACTAGTCATCGTAGTTACCAACAGGGTAATATTGTTCCTTGATCGCATGCACAAAAAAATCCCAAGTGGGATCGACCCCATATATTCCAGACTCCTCTGTGGAAATTTTATCCCAGTAATTTTCCCACCAATGTTTGACATGGGGGAGAGCCTTAAGGAGTGCGAAGGTGATCTTTTCCCTGTCGAAAAAATTGTGAATAGAGCAATAACCTTCTAGCAGATTTAACCATTTTTCTAGGGCATCCACATCTATTTGTCCTTCAAATACGAGAATATAAAAATCAACTTGTACCTTGAAAGGTGAGGTGCCTCCAAAGTGGTCGCTTGATGAATACACACCGGTTGTTATCGGTAGGTGTTGAAGGATGTGGGAAAAATTCTCCGTCATTTCGTCCCTCTGTCGCGTGAGAGCTTGCTCAAGCAACATATTAATATAATCGTCTGCTCTGTTGTTTTTCTTTTCTTCCGCAATGGAGGGTTTCTTAGGTGGGTGAGAGTGATTCTCCTCAAGAGAGACAAGCTCGAGACCCAACTTTCTATACTCAGACCTCGTAGGGGACATGCACTAAAAAACGATCAAGAACAGCCTACTCTGATACCACTGATACAGATTATTTTCGGCATGAAATGAGAGCAGAGATATAATAAAGAAATGTACAGAGATATCTCAGATATCCAATAATATAACAAAAATATATCAGAAATGCAACCATAAACACAGAGATACAATAATACACAATTTCTATTAATGAGTGAAATGTACAAGACTGTAAAAATATAGAGTGAAAGACTCGCTAGAATGGTGGCAGCTTATCGTTGAGAATAGATGTGATGGATACTCGCATTCATAAGAAGATGATTACAATGAGGCTCTAAATTCATTTTTAACATAAAGAAAATCCAAAACCCCAACCCGGAAGATGAAAAGCCAACAATTTTGTGGACCCCGTTTTGGGTAGTTTGGTGTATCAAATTCTCGGGGGTGTAACTTTGACATACAATCTCCGTTTGGGGCGCACGATAGCTCGTTGGAAAGGTATCAATGATGAGATTCATTTTGGGGGCTCAATCAGAGACTTTGGTTGTCTTTGAGGTGCTTGATCTCGAAAAAGCTTTATTTAGGCCCTCAAAATGGCCCCGAAAGTTTAGGAACCGAAAAATTGCTAAAACGAGCAAGTTGCTAGAAGATTGTTTTCAACTAGTTGGAATAGGTGGGTGGCCACCGATATCCACCTGAATCAATGATGGTGAACATTTTGTAGTAAGCATGCAATAATTGCATGAAAGGGTCAAGCCAAAGTTACAGGATTGTTGGGTATGTGTTATATTCTTTGCAGGAGTAGTAGTGTCACATATTTAGGTGGTTTTTCAGCACATGGTTTCTTTGTCGATGGTTTTCTATTTCCAGTTAAGGAATTAGGGTTGTGGACTAATCTAGGTCATTGGGTTAGGGTTTTGGATGCCGTTGGCTCCTATATGTATATTGTATTGTAAACAATGTATCACAATGAATATATAGAATATGTTACTTTTCCTGGTTTGGTTTTCCAGGGGAAAAATCTCTGTGTAATGTTTGTATTTTCCATTGTATCTTTTCTTTTCTTTTACTGAATATATGTTTGCAATAGATATTGTACAAGGTTAAAATATACAAGGACAACAACAACAAGTACAAAAAGAAGGCAGATTTGAAGAGAAGACAAATGGATTTTGAATTTGGAGACTTGGTCATGGCACACCTCAGAAAAGAAAGGTTTCCTAGGGGGGAATATAACAAATTAAAACTTAAAAATATTGGGCCATGTAAAGTGTTGAGAAAATTTTCCTCAAATGCTTATGAAATATAACTTCCAAGTAACCTTGGAATTTCTCTAATCTTTAATGTATCATATTTATACCCATTCAAGGAACCAACATACAATTTCATAGATGCACCTGACATCAACAACATTCCGACCATTGACTAGGAGAAACAACTACCTATAGCACAACATAAGAAAATTGAATCTATTTTGGACCAAAAGGTAGTAAAGAAGACAAGGGGTAAGGAATACTTTCAGTGCTTGATCAAGTGGAAAGGACAACCACTTGAAGATGCCTTGTGGATGACAACAACATAAATATCTAAGTATGATAGAGGTATTGAAGAACTACTACAACAAGCCCAAGAACAAGTATTTTCTTCCACGAGAGTTTGTTGCAGGAGCATATTCTACAATAATCTAGTATTTGACCTCTGAGGTCTTAGGAAATTTATGAGAGGAAGTTGGTTTCCTCATTGTAATTGTTTTTAATTATTTTGTAATGGTCTAGGGTGTTCGAGAAGAAGGCCATTTTTCCATGAACGTAATAGGAGATGGAAGAGTTAGATAAATTAGGAATTATGTTTGGATTTGATCCTACCTTTTAGGATCAGAATCATGTTGTTATAGGCTAAATAGAGCTTTTGTGCAATTTTGCTCAAATCGGATCCTATCTCTGTGGATTGGATCGATCTAGTCCTTAAAGTATTAAAGGTTTGATAGGCGAGACCAGAGTGAGTGTGAGTGTGTGAGATGAGTACAGAGTGAATGCATGAAGTGTGCAAGAAGCCAAAAGGAACTGAGCTTCATGTTGCAATCATATTCCTTCATATGCTAAATAAAAGATTGTTTCTGAGAACTACGCCTCTGTACAATTGTGTGAATTATAATTGTAAATGGTTTGGATAATTGTGGTTGCATGTAAGTGGAAAATTGTTTTGTGAATGAATGTGAAAGGATTGTGTGCAGAGGGATTCCATATATGAACCAAAACCTTGTCTAAATCCCTCTGTATTCATGTTTTGAGGCGTGGATGGTCAAGATCAAATCGAGAGGATTAGATCAATGGTCCACAACATTTCAACACAATGGCGTTTTCTTGTTACTTGAATAGGCCTGAAATCCCGAAGTCCGTCACAAAAGGCATAAGGGGAATGGTGAGGAGAATCATTATAAGGAGGGTAATGATCCACCATCGATCATGATAAGATCGACGATGATTAAGCTCTAATTGATATCGTCGAAACACTAAAGGCAATGCACAAATCAAGATATAACCATTGATTGGAGTGGCAGATCGATGGTATAGGATTAACGCATATCAACAAGGTACAAGGATTTTAACACAAGGAGGTCCGAGACCCCGTGGCCTAGTGGCCTGGAATTTGTGGCATCCATTTACTCTTCCACGTGGTTCCACACACAGTTCTGGCGTGGCCCACATAGGAAAGGTTGAACGATTGAGATTAAATATTTGAATACGAAGATCGACGACCCTCGTCACAGTGTATCATGATGATCGATGAGTTTTGGTGTTGGAGCTTGTAAAAAGTCTTGACATCCCAACATCGATATACGTCAGGTTGACATCAAGTTCTGTGGTGGCCCACGATTTGTATTTAGTTTTGATTAAGAACAATGAACGATCCAAATAGTATCTGAAATCCAAATCAACAATAGACATTATATCGCTCCATTGTGGTTGATCGTTGATCAACTTCAGGATCAACGATCCAAATTGATCGCATACTTCCACGCATGAGCATGTGGTTCTTAGCATATGGTCATATGATTACGGAGTTTAGCACCTAAAATTAAGACCCCGATTCTAGTGTATGGCCACATAGTGAAGGAAAAAAAAACATTAGTTCCTGTTAAGGTAAATTTGAATTTTCTTCTAATTCGAATTTTTGTTAATTAAGCTAGTTCTCTACAGAAGATTGAGGAAGGTAGGAGAGAACCAGTACATATTGGTCATCAAATGCTAATATATTTATGGAACATTTCAAAACTTTAGCCTTAAATAACTTTCACCTCAAACTCAAGTGTTGCTTCCGCTTTGTAGATGACATGTTTGTCATTTGGCCTCATGGCCACCCCAACTTAATTTATTTCTTCAACCATCTTAACAACATTTCCCCTCACATCCAATTCACTATGAAAATCCAAAAGGACAACTCTATCCCCTTTTTGGATGTTTGTATTTACCGCCTGCGATGGCTCCCTTACCCACCAAGTTTATAGGAAGAACACTCATACAGATAGATACCTTCATGCTAGTTCCCACCATCATACGACTAAAAGAGAATCTGCTCTGCTATGATTACTCGAGGCATCCACATTTCTTCACCTCAATTCCTCGCGGAGGAAAAATCCCACCTAACTAAGGCCCTCTAGTCCAATGCATACTTTCACTCTCAGAACCAAACCTTCCACTCAGCTGGCAATCCTAAATCTAAAATCTCTTCATCCTCACCCCCCGCATGTGCTTCCATTTCTTTGCCCTATATCCAAGGAACCATTGATCACCTTTCAAAAATTTTGGCCAAAAAGAATATCAAAACCGTGTTCAAACCTTATAAAACCCTCAAACAACTTTTCAGATCTGCCAAAGATAAATCTGACCTGATGCTTTGTCCAAGAGTTTATCAACTTCTTTGCTCCTGTGGAAAATCTTATATAGGTCAAACTGGTAGATCCTTCAAAGTCCATCTTAAAGAGCATATAGTTGATACTATCCACAACCAAATCTCTAAATCAACTATTGCCAAACACTCCTTTAAATCCAAACACTTTATTTGTTTCGACCAAACTAAAATTTTAGCCTCTGCCCATCACTACTCCTATCGCCTCATTTGGGAAGCTCTTGAAATAAAAAAACATCATACAAATTTTAATCACGAAGATGATTACAAACTTAGCCAATCTTGGAAACCTACCATTCATCACCTCAATAATCAAACTTCTCATAGCTAGTCGCCTCCATGTCTCGATCCTTTTTTTCATCTCTCTCTTGACGTTTTGCTCTTTTCCTTACAATCGAACTAACCCAACCTTTCACTAGTTTCTTCTTCTTTATTAAGTCCGTGTTCTTCTTCTTAATTTCTCCCTATTCATTTTAATCCTTATTAATTATCTCACATTAATAACATTATTTTATATTGTGTCCATATTCTCTTTATTTTATATTAATTAACTCATATTAATACTATTAATTATCTCTCTTTTTATTCTTAATTTTTAATTATCTCATATACACTTTTTTTCAATCTCTAGTTTGATTTAAGCTTTGACCTCATTCTTTTCTTCTTTCAAATTCATTACCTAATTTGACAACTAAGAATTTTTAATATATTTTATGCTATTTTTTTTATTATTTATTTGCTACCTAATTTCAATGACTAAGTCATTTCTTTGTCCCTTTTTTTTCTCTAAAAGTCATTTACTTTTCTTTTTTCCTTAAATACAAGCCACACACCAATCTTTTTCAATATATAAATTTTAAATGGGAGGAATGTCCACTCAAAACTTTAGACTCTTACACCATTTTTTCAGAAAACTTAGTCAACATTATAATTTACTGTGAAAATCTATATACTCAAATAAAAACTTTTTATTTAATATTCATGAAAAAAATTAAATTAAATTAAAATTATTTTATAATAAATTATTAATTAAAAAAATATAAATATCATATTTTTATTTAAATATTAAATTTAAATAATGTAAGTCATATTACATTAAAGAACTTTGCATAAAATTTCATTACGATTAACTGTGGCTCAATGATTTTCTATAAGCATAAGCCTCTCAGGTGATTCAATCTTATATTCCTTTATCGCCTTTATCATCTACATATAGTTTTTTATTAGTCCTTGCCAAAGCACGACTATAGCAATGAGTTTGCTATTGATTTGACATTAATTCCATTGACTAAATAGTTTAACTATAAATTTAAACATTTTTCCAAAGTATAACATTGTTATATTGAATATTTAATTTTTTTTTTTTTAAATTAAACTATTTTTTAAAATTATGATTGGTGAAAAACTTTAACCCCTTATTGCAGAGGTACACCTTTCCATCACTTTTTGCGTGATCTCGGTCTGCAAATGTCTCGTCTATTGATTTATGATGCACAACCTAATCGATGTCAACATTAATGACTACAAGAAGTTTTTGCCGTCAGACTAACTTTCAACTTCTGGCAACATCGACCCATATTTATACATTCCCGAAGTGCCCAACTGATATGGACTGAATACATTCCGCTGAGGAATCTCTGTTACTACTTATACAACAGTTAGAAGGAAGTTGTCAAGGTGCCACTCGATTGTTTCCTGAATCTTCTAATGCCTGATTTTCTGTCATAACTTTTGCTCGGGCCTTCTTCCTTTGATACAATATGTTTAATTAGTTTGCCCTTTTTATTTGTTTACTTTTAATTATAACAAAGAAAGCCAGATGCGTTGCATTAAATCTATGTGTTTGTATAATTGTAGTCTAAACAGAGAAGGGTTTTGTTTGCATGGGATATTGAGGTTTCCCTGTTTTCTTCTGCAGAAAATATATCATATATTGCCATGTTTTGTTGTGCAGGACGCTGACATAATGTGGCTGTGAAATCCCTTGGGAAGGCTGGCAGAAGATGTAGACATCCAGATCACCTGTGATAAATACAATGGCAACCCTTTGGATGGCAAGAACGAAGCCAACATAGGGTTCATGTACGTCTGTTCCAATGAACGAACCATCAGCTTCTACAGATACTAGTATCTGTGCAAACGCTTTTTCCCAGGCCAGAAAGAGCAGGACGTGTTAAATATTCTTAAGTTCAACAAGCAGTTTGCTGGAAGGGGTATGAAATTTATGTTCCTGGAAACCAAGTACTTTGGGGGATTCTGCGAGAGGGGCCAAGACTTGGATGATGTTTACACCATGCACGCAAACCGCTGCAAAGGCCTGAAGGCCAAGCTCATTGATCTGAGAAATGCACTTGGTGACCTGGAGGAATACAAAAACCTCACTATCAATTCATCATCTCCCAATCTGGGAGAATGGAGACCCGCTAATGCATGTCTAAATTCTTGGTAACTTTAAACTATTTGTTTTGATAAGATACTCATCAGGGAACTGATCAAGTTTCTCTTCAGCAAGTGGGGGTTCTTCCAATTGGCTGAGTTGATCTGCCATGGCATTTTCCTTGCCAGGCCTATCAACGGTAGAGTATTTACTGCAATATGATGGTAGTATAGGTGTGGAAGGACACAATGGAATTTATGTCAACATATCTTGTCAGTATCATTGGAATAACAGGTTTTAAAAAACCTTTACATATTTACAAAGTTTTAGGGTTGTGTAACTGTGTCAAGAATTTTTTTTTGCTGGAATATGACCATATATCACTCAAATCTAATGACCAAAAGCATTCTACTAATATTTCCAAACATGAACAATTTTATGCACATATACCACCAGAATTACTGTTGCTCTCCAGAACTACTGTTGCTCTCCAATTGGTTTCTTATTCCTACATTTAGCATTTGGGCAGATTCTATTGAATTGGTATCCATTATTTATTGAATTGTTCATATTTTTATTCATGTTTGGACCCGCAAATCGGTGTTGTAGTCAACCAGTGAATGTTACGTGCACGCCATGGTGAAATATTTCATTAAATGTGTGGAGATTTCGTGATGAATAAAAAGTTCGTCGAGTTTCACAATTCTCAATGCTAGCATGAGTTTCATGGTTCAATTATAGAAGCATTTTGTATACAAAATCAACGCAGGAGATTGAGCATTCCAACCACAAATATCAAATGTTAAATTTCAAAACTTGTATCGAAATTCAACTTTAATTAATTTAAGGTAGGTTGGATGAGTTGCTAAACTTAGTAGTCCCTGACAAAGCATGACTATAGCAATGAGTTTGCTATTGATTTGACATTAATTCCATTGACTAAGCAGTTTGACTATAAATTTAAACAGTTTTCCAAAGTATAGCATTGTTATATTGAATATATATATATTAAATTAAACTATTTTTTAAAATTATGATGGGGGAAAAACTTGAACCCCTTATTGCAGAGGTGCACCTTTCCATCACTTTTTTCTTGATCTCGGTCTGCAAACGTCCCGTCTATTAATTTATGTTATTATTGTTTAGAATTTGTCGGAAAAACCACAGTGTTATTGACAGCTTGTCGTCGACGTTTCAGATCCACAACAGGATCCATCTTCAGGACAAAAAAGCCTGAGGAAAAATAAGAGAGGAGCCCTTAATAAATAATGATGAGGCGGGTGGAAAACTAAGGTCGGCTAAGTGAAACCCTAGTTTTGAGGAGAATTTTTTCAAAATAGGTAATAAATAGTGATTTAATTAATGAATTAAGTGATTTAAATATCAAGTTTTTAATGTTAAATATAGGGTAAATTTAGGGTTAACCATAAGGTGTTAGTATTATAAATAATAATTTTGTTAATTATAGGTTAAATTAAGGTTAATTTAATGAGGTAAACCCTAGGTTTGAGGAAGTTAATATTATTAATATTAATCTTATGTTAATTTGACTGAAGCTAATATTATTAATATTAGTCTTATGTTAATTTGACTAAGCATCACTAGCAATCTAAGGTTAAATATAGGCTAAATTTAGGTTCCTATATTATTAATATTAAATTTTTATGTTCAATATAGGCTAAATTTAGGTTAACTATATGGTATTATTAATACACTTTAATGTTTTTTTTACTATAACGCTATGGATTTTTTATTATTCAAACTTGAACAAAAATCAGCTCAGAGAGTTATATAGAGTCTGGTCGACAATTCCATTCTGTCATTTGAATCGAGATTCCATGGATACGAGGGTTCGATGCTGACTAATCGATGCATTTTTCTCTCGGAATAGAGCCAAATAGTTAAGTAATGTATGATCGACAAATAATGGCAATCAATCGCATTTGAATCCTCCAATCATTTTCATGCCTTCAGAGCTCCATACGCAACGCATGGCATCTCAAGAATGGATCTGTTGGAGACTGCTGTGGCTACCGATCTTCTGGCCTGAGAATATTTGCTTCTTGAGATAAACCAACTAAAACTTAAAGAGCATTTCTGCCTGAGCCTATAACTTGCTTCCCAGATTTGCTAAGGGGCACTTCATTTCTGAATCAAGGCTTCAATGCTTTTCTTTCGTGAGTGGTGGGGATGAGCCTTGCAGAGAGAGGAATGCCAGACATTCGATCTCCTATTGGTCTCCAGCTTCCACTTAGTGCTAAATCGAGCTCGATGCTTGCCTGAGAGAGAAAGTAGAGTGATCCTACCTTCCTTGATCACGAGAGTTCTTTACAACTGGGGGACTACCTTTTAAACAGGGTACCTCGGAATCCTAGAACATAATTGACAACCCCTTCCTAGAGGGAGAAGGAAATGCTCTATCAATGCCAAGTTGCAGCAGTCTACGGGATAGGGCAGAGAGAGACCCTTCCATTGATTTTGATTTCCCTTTTTTCCATGGAGGAGCCTACATTTGCCTCGAAGTCAACTTGTTGGTTTAGACCTCTTAGCACATGATAGAAGTTGACTTGATCAAACTCCCTCACTAGATTCAGGATTCTAGAGAAGAGCTGAGACAATGGGATTTGATGCGGTCTTTTTCTTCCAACCAAGGATTGAATTACAATCATGGAATCCCCAAAAACCACCAGATTTTGAATTAGTTGAGACCTTGCTTGTCTGAGGCCTTGCCACAGAGCAAGGTATTCCACTGAGTTGTTGGAGAGAATCCCAAGTCCCCTAAGCCAAGGAGAGGACTAAATTGCCTTCCGGATAGTAAAGAACACCACCTCCCCCTGCATTTCCAGGGTTATCTTTTGAAGCACCGTCAATCAATAGCACATGCTTATCGAGAGTGGATCTCCACTTGATGAATTCATTTTCTTCAAGTCTTATTTCCCAGGGCGAATGAACACTCTACGAGGATTTGATCCTTGACACCATCGTTGGGTCCATCTCTGAAAACCAATTATGGGAAGCCTGATCAGGAGAAGTTTCATTACAGAGCAAGGGTTTAGAGGACACTAGCTCATTGACTAAACTCTTAACTTTTGAAGACAGGCGAGCAGGGGGAGATGCTGAATATCTGAAGATTCTTCCATTTCGTTATAGCCAAATGTTCCA
This sequence comes from Picea sitchensis, assembly GCA_010110895.2. Taxonomy (NCBI): domain Eukaryota; kingdom Viridiplantae; phylum Streptophyta; class Pinopsida; order Pinales; family Pinaceae; genus Picea; species Picea sitchensis. The sequence goes on along the minus strand of SNQJ01S0141832.1, from coordinate 8,475 downwards.
GCAAATGCACTCATTAATTTAGGAATCCATACCTGCTTTTTATGACCATTTTGGCCAAAGGGAAGGAGTCAGTATTCACCAAGAGGAAAGGAGAACAGAATGAGGCAGAAGGGTGATATCGAAATACCCAAGACTGATTCCACAGTATCACAAGCAAAAAAAGGGCGAGTAAGAAAGGTGGACAATGTGACTTTACCTGTAAAGACAGGGCACCTCGAGGGACCCTCTTTTCCTAAGTACATCGAAGGTGAGGATGCTGTTATGTAACAAGGTCCAACAGAAAAGATCAATCTTGTGGAGAGAAGGGAAGTCCCAGAGAGTATTCCAAATAGTGGGATCCGAGGGGACCCAACGAATGGCCAATAAAGCAGTGTAACCATCAACAACATAGTACTTTCCTGTAGTGCAACCCCAACCTCTCTTGTCCTTCGAACTGGCAGAGATGGGGGACAATCCATGCAACGCTCTAAGGAGGCTGTTTGCTTCCCTGTTCAGGAAATGAGGGACCTCTCCCAAATCCCAAGAGCTCCAAGATCGTTTCTCATTCCGGTTCCACACCGATATGTCCCATAGGGTTTTCTTCTTTTTAGAGATTAGCCAATTCTTTATCTTGTCCAGCTCGGGATTCTGGCCTAAGGGAGGCTTTCCTAGAATAGAGTCCTCCCAGAGGTTAATTTTTTTCCCATTTCCAAGGATCCAGTAAAGATTGTTGTTGATCAGCTCCTTCGCCCTTTGACAAAGAGCAAACACAATAGATCCTTTCACTGTAACCATAGGTCTGTCCAGACATCTTTCTTTGTGGCCCTGGAAGTATTTCAGCCGAATCACCTTGGTGCTCCAAGAGCTTTTCTCATAGACCATTCTCCAGAGGATTTTCCCTCCTAAGGCTACATTATGGGTGGCTACATCTCTGATCTGCAGCCCTCCCTCAGCTTTGGGAGTTTTGACTTTATCCCACTTTACTAAGTGGATTTTTCCTTCTCCTTTCTCACTCTTCCCAAAGAAATCTTCTCAGCAATTTGTCTATTTTGGAGAGAATGCCTTTTGGGGCCAACAACGAGGAGGCTTGATAAATCAGCATAGCAGTCAGGACTGAATTAATTAGCACCACCTCGTTCATTGTCGTACCCAAGAGGCACCCCTGTGCCCTGGATTTTCTTTTGAGTTTGTCTATCAAAGGAAGCTTGCTAGGGTCAAGCTTCTAGATGCTTGACCAAGGGATCCCAAGTTAATTAAACGAGTCCCAAGTCAGAAGTACCTTCCATCAAGGCTCTAGAGATATCCAAAGATTTCTGGGGCAACACCCATAAATTTGAACTTCAGGATCATCTCACTTCCCTCGAGGCCATATTATACTTTATCTAACCTCTTTGAATTTAGGAGGCGAGTGTTGCATTCAAGAAGGTGGTATCAGCGAATTGGGCATGATTTAGATTTCTGACCCGGGGTGCTATATTTAGACCAACCAGAGAATTCTGCTGGAGACAATAATCTAACTGGAAGCTTAAAACAGAAAAGTCAATAACATACGCTAGGGGACAAATTTCGTTCTGAGGCCCCTGAGGCCGGAAAAGGGGAAGATCTTCCGTTTACAAGGGGAGCTATCTAGGGACCGGAGATACAAGCCTTAATCTAATTTATAACTTGGCAGTGGAATCCTAGCCTAGACATAACAACGAACATAAAACTATGGCGGACTCTATCAAACACATTTGCAAGGTCTAGCTTGACAATCATACCCTTCTCTTTTCTTTGGCAGCTGGAATGAATCGCTTCCTGGACCAAATAATGTTGTCCTAATATATACTTTCACTTAACCCTCCTTGATTTTCAAGGAATGATCTTAGGAGGATCGGTTTTATCCTATTTGCAATGATTTTGGTTGTTAGCTTGTAGCCTATGTTGCACGAGGAGATAGGCCTGAATCTTGAGAAGGTTTGGGCTCCCTTCTCTTTCGGAATAGGGGCAAGGAAGGAAGAATTTGTACCCCCCCCTATCTTTGCACTGTGTGTCCGGGACTTTTTACCATTCGATCAAGTCTTTCATCCCACAGAGATGAAAGAATCATGAGAGGTCACAGTCCAGGGCTTTATCCGGATTCATCCTCCAGAGCAGCTCTTATTTCTTCAAAGAAGTGATTGTGAGCTACTAATATTGCTTCCTTCTATCAACCAAAGAACGGATCGATTGAGAGGGTAATTGCCGATTAGGAGCCTCCTATTCTCTTCCAAGTAGAAAGGTCCCGAAGAAATCAGCGGCAAAATTGCTTGATGTCATTAGAATTCGTTAACTTCTACCCCTGAAATTGAATTTCTTTTATGGTGTTATAATTTTGACTGGCTTTGGCTTGTTTATGAAAGAAAGAAGTATTATTATCCCCTGCTTGGAGCCAGAGGCTTCTTGATTTAAATCTCCAATAATCCTCTTCTCAAAGCTCTGTGTAACTTTTTTTGTAACTCAGTTTCTCTATCAAGATCTCTGTCAGAATTGGCCCATTTTCCATTGCTAGCTGTTGGCTTGAGAGATCTCTTTGAGCCTTAATTCTTTCCTGGACATGAGAGTTTTGATTTTTGGCCCACGCTTTTAGGTCTCCTTTTAATCTTCTTAATTTCTCTCCCCAAATGAAGAAAAGGCGGACCTGCGATCAAGAATCAAATCACTTCCAAGAACCCCGAGGTGGTCCATAGGGGCTGCTTTAAAGGGGCAACCGTTTTCTCGCGTGTGAGGGAGAGGAAAGGGAGATCTGGCCAGGATCGTGAGGTGTAGGAAAGAAGGGATGTCGAGGAAGCATGAGGCTAAGGGTTAGGAAGGAGGAATGCAAGAGAAATCTATCCAGTCTTGTGCCTTATATGTCCCTGACTCTGCTCTTCATTGGTCCAAGTGACCATTTACCTTGTTCTGGCTTAAGGTTCGAGGTCCCAATCTAAGGAGGTCCTCCACCCATTCTCCCGGGCTCTTCCTGCCCTGACAGAGAACCCTTTTTCTCGTGAGGGCACATTACACGCCAGAACTAAGTTTTCCTGGGGGTTACGACAAAGGAAATTGTGGATCAATTCCCAGCATTCTTTCTTTTCCGATAACATAACCGGAGCATAAATATTGAAAAGACTTACCAAGTGTCCTGAAGTTATCAGAACACCAGGAACAACTGATGCTGCTTTTCTTTCCTAGTCAAGTTTAGCACTGAGTTCCTGCATCGTGCCTGTGCCCCCTCAGAGGCAATTCCTCCTGCACTCGCTTCTTCCTGTACCTTTCTTCCGCAATGCTTGTTTGCTTGAGGGTTTCAGAGTCTCCATCTTCGTCGATGAGCAAGACTTCCTGGATTGATTCGGCAAGATCTTTAACCGCCTTTATTTTACTACGCTAAGTCTCCTCCTAGCCTGTGGAGACGCACTGCATTAAGAACCGTGAGGGGAGGTGGGGCCTCTTTGAGAACCTGCGTTTACAGATGATCTGGTTACTATAATATCCGGGATAGTTTTCTGGGGTCCAACCATTACATCCCGGTATGGTCTTTCTTCCCTCTTTTTCCTATTGGTTTCGACCTTCCTCGCTTCTTTCTCTCAAGTTCCAATCGAATGGCCGGGTTTCAATGGCATCTTCATCAATCACCGACCTCGTGCTCCAAGGAGATGTGGGATCTTTGTCTCGATTTCACGGGTCCTCAGTGATTTCCACACCGATGTTTCTCAGAGGAACCGGGAGGGCCGCATGGCCGGGAGGGGAAGGGAGAGGGAAGCAGACCGGGTCCGTGGGGAGCCGGCAGGAGGGTCTGAGGAAGGGTCTGTCCCTCTCACCACCGTAGAGGAACGTAATTATCTCTTGCTTCATGAAGTTTTTACCCGCTTTTATTTGCCGCCACCCATCGCTGATTCTTCTTCCGTTGATTGAAGATTGGGACGCTCTTCCTCAAAATGCCCATGTTTCCGGCGCTTCAGACTTGAAGGGTAGATGTTCATAATCCACTTTTTGATAATGGACCGCTCCTACCGGAGTTTAATCGCGTCAGAGACCGGCTTCCGTGTCAACTTCCATTAATGATCGCGTGTAGTTTACTTTGCTGGCAGCCTTTGTCTATGAATCGCCCTATCTGCTGCCGGACCACAGAAGACTCATAATCTAACAATGCACTGAGGTTAGTAACTTACCTAAACCTGAATCTCCTTGGGGTAATCCATTTAACAAATCGAGTCCATCTTATTAGAGATTCTTTGAGTCTTAAGAAGTAAGGGCCACTTCAAGATCAAGTCTCTCATTATCTTTGTCTATGAACTCTAATATGAAATATCCTCTTCCTAACGGGTAGCCAGAATTTAATGTTTTAGATGTCAAATTCTCCTCAGATCCAATCGTCTGTTGTCTTTGGGAGGGCCAAAGCCCCATAAATTGTCTGGTTTCTATCACCCAAAGTGCCAACGCTTATTTTGATCATTGGTCTCTGAAGGGATGCATTTTGATCTCGGAAGTTTCTTAATAAATGTGGACTTGAGGGGAATTATCGCTGATCACAGCTTCACGAAGCTCAAGGCATAGCCAGAGAGGGGAGAGGTCGGGCTCCCCACTGTGGTGGCCATGGATGCCGAGGGCTGAACTCAAGCAAACCCTATCGCTGAATGTACAAGAGGAAGCCCACGCGGTTTTGGAGCAACATAAAGGAATGATTGCTATCTTCACCACTGCTACTTAATTCCACTGGCAATTCTAATGTTAAATTAAGGTTAATTTAATGTGGTAGCATTAATATTATTATTGTTATGTTAGTGGTCGACTAAGTGAAACCCTAGGTTTGAGGATGCATATTACTAATTTTATGTTAATTATAGGTTAAATTTAAGCAATGAATAATATTATATTAGTGGTAGAACATTATAAGTTGGAATCACTTAGGTTGGTCTTTGAATTGGTTTAATTTTAATTGGTACTATGTTGGTTAAGGTTAAGTTAGGTTAATATGTAAAAGGCAATAATAATATTATTATTAATGTATGTCAAAGGGATTTTAAGGTATAAGGTTGGTTTAAATATTAGGTTAAGTTAAGGTTCGGAAAAAGTGAGGGTGTAAGTCCTAGAGTTATGAGTATAAGGTTAATAATATTTTCTTTCCCGAATGAGCGGGATCCAACTTTCACTAATCTTTAGGCCATTGTATCTATTTAGGTTATCGTGATTTTTTATGATTTCGATTGCCTCTCTTATTCGTCTTTTAAGGAGATGGTCTCTTTAGCTAAGATTTTGGTGTCCTATAGTCGTATGTGATGCTTAGTTGTGAGAGAGTGTTTTGCTAGTGCTGAGGTGCGAGCTCGTTCATTCTTGATGTTCGCACTATGCTCTTTAATCCTGGTGTTGGAAGAGCGGCTTGTTTCTCCAATGTAGCATTTGCCACAAGAGCAAACTATTCTGTAAACTCCTTTGAAAATGTGTTGGTCAAGCTTATCCTTTACAGATCTCATTTTCTGCTTGGTGGTGTTAAGTGGTCTGAATGAGGTCTTAATCTCTTTCTGTTTAGATTTTTGCAATTTTAATGCTGACTCCTCGATGTAAGGAGGTAGGCTATGAGGCTCCTGGGTTTGTTGTTTTTCCAAGGAGGCTTGTCTTTTCTTTTTCTTTTCTAGGCTTTCCTTATTGTGTGTCTCTCAATCTCTTTTTCTTTGTAACCTATGTTTTTGAAGACTTTGGGAAGGTGATTTTTCTCTTGTTCAAGGTGATTTTATCCTAAATCCTTATGGCTCTAGTGATGTGTTAAGAATTCCTAACTTTGGATGGGGTGGTGATGGGAACTGGCATAAAGGTTGTTTTCGGTGTGGGTCTTTTTTCTAGTAAACTGAATTTCCTAATTTACCATCTTCCTTTCTGTTTATTAGTATGTCAAGGAAAGGGATGGTGTCATTTACTTCCCATTCCATTGTGAATTTAATGTCTTTGGATAAATTGTTGATGTGACAAGAAAGGTTTTATTGCTGCCGACAAGAAAACCTCGCACCATAAATTTTAATAATTAAAAACGAGGTGCATAGATTAAAAATCAGGTCTAGCTTGAGGAACTGCTATCTTGATGTTTGACCATGGTTTTCACCAACAGAACCAGGGTCAAACCGATAGCCCTGGAAATCCAGGCGCTTGAGAAAAATTCATCGGGCCTGCAAACATACGAATGAGTATGGTTGGTGGGAGCCATGGTATATAGTCAGTATAATAACCGAATGGCCATTGAAGTCTCGCAACTTGCAAGTAACATCCAGCCTGCTACACAATATTGAATGTTGAGGAGGTGGATTATAGGCAGTATGAACACATTTCGTTACACTTTCCATCTTCTGCGATATCCAATAGATATATGTACTGCATTAGATATATTTACTGCATTACCTGGCAGGGACTACACTGCGATGCAACTCTTGTTTTTTGTAGGTACTCCTTTTTGATTCTTTAGTTTAATGTTCTTATTGGGCACTAAGAAGAATTCATTTAATGTATCATTTAAGGCTATAACAAATTAAGGTTGCTTTTTCTATCGCATGAAACCTTGAACAATGTATAAAAACATGTTGTAGGAGTAATTCATTACATAATTTAGAAGGGAAGATAATATATAATAAATGAATAGATGGAAACGAGAGTTCTTCTCTGTTTCTGCAATTATTTTAGCATGTTTTTATTCCAAATGTTCTTGTAGAAATGCTAAATCTGCCATGGAAAAAGGACATTAGATATTTTTTTTTGCTTTCACATAGTATTTGAACAATTTGACAAAGGAAATATTACTATTTAGTTTATAAGTTTTGAGGATGTGCAGGGTGATAACATCTAAGAACAATTATGAACCTTTTTGTAATTACTTGGCAATGTTTTTAGGACTATAAACAGACTATTATATTTAATATAATAAGAAATTTTCTGTTTGAAAAAAAGGTAAAATCTGTTTTCTAAATCACAAAATTATTATAATAAGATAATAATTAAAAATTTTTTTTTCATGATATCAATATTTTTTAAAAACCAAAGCTTAGCATAAAACGCAGTAATATATTATATTATATGCAATATTTTTTTTTTGATTAAAAAGACAACATTTTAGGAAAGCAGGGTGATAGAGGTTTTTCTCGGAGAAGCATAAGCACGGTGATAAAGGTAAGGCTGAGCCCAAAAGAATAAGAAGAAAATACCAAAGCTAAAACAGGGCCACCATTTTCTTTATCACAAAATGCTGTCATTCCTTCATCGGGAAGGACTGCACTTTAACGCAGTTTTCGTGGCCCACACGGAATGAAAAGTTGCCGCAAATTACATGGAATCATGGAATAGAGTTAACACCGAAGCAATTGGTAATGGGCAAATGGTCATTTGAAATTTCTGTGCTCTCTATACTTTTCTGTGGCGTTCCTAACAGTTTTGAGTGACAGACTTTTCTGAATTCAGATTGCGTGAATATCATCTCATTCGTTCCTGATCAGCAGTAGCCATGGGATTGCTCTCCAACAGGATTAGCAGAGAAGACCTTCGTCCAGGCGATCACATATATTCATGGAGGACAGCCTACACCTATGCTCATCACGGTGCTTCTCCCTTTCTCATTTGCACTTTTCTCTCTTCGTATTGATGTCTGCTAGTTGTGCCACTTTCACTAAGTGCCTTCTGTCTTTCTATTGGGGGTTGATCCCAAAGACCAAAACTAGACAATACATTAAATTTTTGATAGATAATTAGCCCACATGTATCAGATCAAAATGCCAATGTGGAATTGGTTCAGTGATTAGGTCAATGGAGAGCTAAGCTATTCACGGGGATTCCATTCTTGCTATTGTCAACCACAGCCATATAGCATGAGCTTCAAATAGATGAGGTCAGGTGTAAATCCCAGGTAATTTTGGCAGAATTCCCCTTAAACCTGGCACATATGGAAACTATGGGCAGATTTCTACATAAAATATAACTACAGTGATTCCAAGCTCCCAAACAATTTAATTAGCAAGACTTTAGCAAGTTTTGTTCTGGAACTTCAAATGCAGAGCAAGAAAGTAGCAAATACAGATCCCAAGTATTCCAACGGAGATGCCCATGATCAATAAGAATGGTGATACTAGTCAGAGAAAAGAAATTGAAAGTAATTCCTAGGACACACGCATTTCCAAGATAAATATAGGAAAGTCCATAGGCATCTCTGACCCTAAGTCTAGAAGCAATACCTACTGAAACAGTCATCCAGTAGAGTAGGGTTTTTTATAGTCGACAGAGACTCAAGTACAATTCTTCTCAATTAGCTAGAACCTTTCTTTTGTGAACAGACTAGTTTCAATACTAAAATCTAACTTGAAGGCGAGAATCCCTCCAATCCCTCCAATAGTGATCCGTAAACAGTATGCCCATGGCCTGTCCATCTCATCGACAGGATCCTCTGCGGAAATAAATTTGTTATTGTCTCTGCAATCACCAATAGGCTGATTTCAAGCTTTTGTCTAACACCTGCATTACCACAAT
>SNQJ01S0141830.1:8689-24802 GCA_010110895.2 Picea sitchensis | reverse complement strand
CGTGGCAACCCTTGTTTTTCCATCTAAATCCCTACTATTCCAGGAAACTAGAATAATTATTTTGGTTATGATTTGGAGGATCCCCCTCTAGGAGGCACATTATTTCCTGGGGATTTTTGTGGTTTGGATCCAACCCCCTTCATTTTATCTAATGTTTGTTGAGAACCCAACATGATTTCTTTGTTTTCCTGCTCTTCCCTCATAGTTTGATTTGGATTCCTTCTAGATCTTCGTGGAAGCCGTTCTTCTGATTCCCCATATCCTATTCCCTCTTCCATGGAGGCATTGAATTCTTTTTCATACGATTTTTGGTCAGGGAACATTACGTCAACATCTTTTTAACTGTACACTTCTTTCACGCCCCATGAGAGTTTGTCTTACTCTTCAATATGACGAGTCCCTCCTTCACTAGTTTTAGTTTCCTTTTGATGCATGGCCACCATATATTTTTTAATTGAGGGCCTTGATTATTCAACTCTACAACGTGGAATTTGGACTAAAGGTAGCTCCCCCAGAGTAGGAAGTTTCATAGTCTCTTGAAAAGAAATGGTTTACACCTCGTGAGATGGGTTGGGGTGTTATTGAGAGAGAAATTCATATCTATTTTTCACCACTAGATTACCACCTCTGTTGGAGTAAAAAAGATACCTAGGAGGACTGGAAGATGATCCCTTTGTGTAGTTAGGACCCCTTAGAATTTTCCCAGATATAGAAGAAGGGGATTTTCAGAAGTTATACGTGGTGAGCTTACGGTACTTCAGAAGTTCAGAAATCCAAGCAGTCTCATGCATAGATAGTAAGGAGGCATGAAACGCAAAATCCATCCATAGTTGGAATATGAGGAAGAGAGTGAGTCTAGTCATGGGATCGGTCCATGAATGGTCTTCCACCTTGGGTGAAGGAACTTGAATAGAACGTGTGAGGTGGATCCACGTGGCCCTCAACCAATAAACACCCAAAGAACTTCAGAGAGATATATATGCAGGTTCTGGGCTCGGTTTTAAGCATGGAGAGCGTGGTTTGAAAACTTTGGATGAGCAGAGTGTATTAGAAACCCAAAATGGAGGATTTGATCACCTAAGGAGAATGAAATATTGAGGCCCCCTCCATAGGAAATCCACTCAGGGGTCGGGTGTGTTACAAATTGGTATCAAAGCATGGTTACAACACTTGGCCTACTTGGGCTCATGAACGAGTTGCGTAAAAACCATATTTAAAGAATTTGAAGGGTGACACCCTACCTTACCTCTCTCCTAAAGAGTCTGGGTAAACTCTTACTGAAGTAAAGAATGAAAGATTTATATTGTGTGTGCGTGTATTTAAGAGATATGAACTATGTGTTGCTCATGGACTAATAGATTGTTAGCTAACAAGAAGTGTTTTGTCAGCACTCAAGTAGTCAGTGAACCATGATAAACTACAAGCATAAAGGATGGTGAAGCGTCATGAAGTGGGGGATGTATCCCACAATAGAGATGAAGAATCTGACGAAAGGAAGGTGGTGGAAACCCCTCCAGATCTGGATGAAATTGTAAGAAGCCTCATGGTCGAATTACAGAGTTGCAAGGCCGACAACGAGAGATTGATAAAGGAGAAAGAAAAACAAACATAAATTAATGCAGTCTTGTTGCAGAGCTTATCTGATATACAAAGGTAGTTGCAACATGGACCTGAAACCAGTCACGTGGACCGATGACATACGAAGAGAAGTCAAAGCCCACTTGAATTACGAAAACGTGGTCCCATAGGTGGCCACACAGGGAGAAGTACCTCGAGGAAGGTCCAACCTGGAGACAAGGGATGCTCCTTAGGAGAATCCTCTGGAAATGAAACTGGCAAATTTGAAGGATCTTCTATTAGAGAAACTAGCTCACATTCTGAAAGGAAAGGAAAGAAGTGAAAGAATTTCGGAAGTCGTGACCCTGAAGAGTTCAAGAAAGCCAAACCACCCTCTTTCAATGGAGAGATTGAAAAGGAGGAAGAGGCAGAAGCTTGGCTGCTTGGTTTAAGTAAGTACTTCAGAGTTCATGACTACTTTGAAAACTTGAAGGCTCGAATAACCATTTTCAACCTGAATGGAAAGGCTTTGATTTGGTGGGAAGACCTTAAGAATGCGAAAGGAATTCGTGAAGAGAATTTATCGTGGAAACAGTTTGAGAAAAACTTCAAGAAGAAGTACCTGTCAGAGAAATAATTTGACGGAAAGACTAAGGAGTTATAAAAATTCAAGCTGGGGCGGCTCATCATAGAGGAATATGTTAATAAATTCTTCAAGCTGCTGAGGTATGTGCCCTACATAATGGATGAAAAGGTAAAAGTGCAACGATTTATCAGTGGGTTACCTTAGACCTACCGGAACAAGATTGAGTTTGACGAGCTAAAGACCTTATAAGACACTATCTATAATGAAAGGTATTGTTATGAACAAATCGGGAGTCATCCATAACCTCGCGAGGACTAGAAGAAGAAGAGAAGTTCGAGATTCAATAAGAATGGGTTCAAATCCTCAAGGTTTAAGAACTATAGGAAGGAATCTAGGATAATCCTTCATACTAGAAGTGTACATCAGAAAAATTTCCCCTCCCAGAGTGGAAATAAACCTTTTGGAGCAACCCCAAGAAGGACTGATAACCCAAAGAAGGAACCCTTGAGATGTTGACGTTGTGGTGAAGAGAATCTGCTGAGGGATTGTCCCCACAGACAATGAAACAGTATGAGAGTCTACAACATCCTGGAAGCTACCACAGTCAATGATGTGGCTAGGATCTTGCCACGAATTTATGCAGCTGTGGATGATAAACAAGCCGACCACCAAGCTTCGGTGCAGAGATGGAATGTATGATCGCCAACCATCTAATTTCTATTTTAATTGACCTTGTTTCTAATTTGAGTTATGTGGCCCCTCAGACTGTTGATAAGTGTAAACTGCAACTAGTTAGACATGCCAAGCCATGGTTGGTACAACTAGCCATTGGAACCAAAAGAAAAGTAGCAGAGGTCATACCAGCTTGCCAATACATCATGGACCGGTTGGCTGCCCAAGCTACCCTTAATATACTTCCCCTAGTTGAAGGAACCCTTGGAGATGTTGACGCTAGGTAGGAAGAGAATTGGCTGAGGGATTGTCCCATTGCATAATGAACAAAGATGAGAGTCTACAACATCCCTGAAGCTACCGCCAATGATGTGGTTGTGGGATCTCTCGTTACACTTAATTTGCGTACCGGTGGATATAAAACAAGCTTCACCACCAAGCTTCGGGAGATGGAATGTATGATCGCCAACCATCTAATTTCTATTTAATTGACCTTGTTTCTAATTTGAGTTATGTGGCCCCATCACCGTTGGATAAGTGTAAACTGCAACTAGTTAGACATGCCAAGCCATGGTTGGTACAATCCAGCCATTGAACCAAAAAGAAAAGTAGCGGTGAGGTCATACCACCATTACAATACATCATGGACCTACATGCCCGTTACCCTTAACATACTTCCCTAGGATCTTATGACATGTTGATTGGTATGGACCTGTTAGCTACTCATAAAAATAAGTTGGACTACTACCATAAAACCCAGAATGTGTAAATGAAAAAGGGAGAAAGGTATCCCTCCAAGGGATTCAAAATCTTGTCTTAGTTAGACAAATATCATCCCTCTAAGTGAAGAATTATTGTAGAAAGGAGTGTCCTCTATATGAAATACAAGTGTTGGAATCATGAGGATGATGCACCAAACCTAGAGGACCACCCCATATTAAGAGAATATAGAGATCGCATTTCTAGAAGAGGTAATCGGGTCGAATTCAAAAGATACATATGGACTTCTCGATAGAACTTGCACTGTGAGCGGTGCCAGTGTCTAGGGACTGTATAGGATGAGTACACCCGAGCTAGTTTATCTCAAGATAAAACTAAAGGATGGAAAAGGAGACACATTCGACCCAATGTGTTCCCATGGGGAGCACCAACCCGCTTTTTGAGAAGAAAGATGGCACACTGACTGCATAGATTGTAGACAAATCTATAAGACAACCATAAAGAAGAAGTACCCCTTACCAAGAATCAAGGACTTGTTCGACCAATTAGGGGGTGTCTCCATTTTCTCAAAGCTTGACTTGACGTCTGCACCATCAAGTCCTAATCAAGGATGAAGACATCCTAATAAAACAACCTTCGACCCGATATGGTCACTATGAATTTGTATTAGGCGCCATTTGATTAACCAATGCCCCCGGCCTAATTTTTATGTGCTTGATGAATAATGTACCCAACAAATTCCTAGACATATTTGTATTGGTTTTCATTGATGATATCCCAATCTACCCAAGAACATAGAGGAGCATAAAGAACATCTTAGACTGGTACTTCAAGTACTAAGAGAGTTTCATCTCTATGCTAAGTTTAGCAGGTGTGACTTCTTTTAGAAGCAAGTCCTTTATTTAGGCCATGTCATTTCTAAAGGAGTAGTAGTAGACCCCAACAAGATTAGATCCATTATGATTCACAATGCCCCAAAGGATGTACTCCACATCGATCCTCATGGGATTAGACGGATACTATAGAAGGTTCATAAAGGATTTTCAAGATTGGTTGTCCAATCACCCTTCGTAAAAGTAATAAATTCACTTGGACACCGAATGTGAAGAAGATTCCGTGCACTAAAAATACCTTCTGAACCATGCACCTGTGTTGTAGATTGAAGGCCCTGACAATGAATTCCTCATGTGCATAGATGCATGCATGGAAGGATTCGGAGGAGTCCCATGCAAGATCTTATCGTAATTTTCTACTAATCCAAAATTGAATGAGCAACAGGAAACAAATATAAGACCCATGATTTAGAGCTAATCGCCATAGTGCATGCTTTAAAATGTGGAGACACTACCCTGCTAGGATATTTGGAAAATTTATAATCGCACTAATCGGGTTGAGACACCTCAGTTGATCAACCAAACTCAAACGTTGATGACTCTAGTGAGTTTGATTTCAAAACAAAACACATCAAAGGAAAGGAAAGGGCGGTCGATGCCCTTAGAAAAGTGTGAAAATGATTCACCGGGTGAGCACCCGCGTGGAAACGGATTTCTCCGTGGAAAGTCGAATGCACAAGAAACATATGCATTTTCAAGACCGTGACATCGCACCTAAGGAAAGAGCCTATAGGGTTAAAGCATGAAGGCTATCAGATGCTCGACGAAGGTCTGCTGACTTACAAAAACATATTGTATATTCGAAACTGTAACGACTTGAAGAGGTTAATAATAATGGATGAACTGCATAAAAAACCATATGCTAGTCACTCGGGATATCAGAAAATCATCAATGGCCACTAGGGAAACAATGGCCCTCGATTGAACAGTATATCGTTCATTCTCCATGATCTTGAAGCAGAGATTTGACTCGCTTACTCTTGGTAAAGCCCAAGCTCTCTGCCAAGAAACTGCCTATAATGACCATACCAAGCTCTGAGGCTGCTTCAATTCAGAGTAAGGTTTCTTCAATCTAATACGTATTACGACTGCTCAACCCTCAAAGTCCAAGCTGTTTCTATATACACTCTTCAACACAAATACCATTTCTCAAGTCGCCTTCACATCCATCTCGGTGCAACTTCCATTTCTATCTTGGCAAAGAAGAGGCTATAATGGTTCTGATTGAAGTATCCTAATCATTATTATGTTTTAACAATAAGTTCTTCCATAAATGGCATTCCTTCCTTCCTCTGAAAAGCCACAAGTTTAATAAATCTTGCTTTTATATTTCTCAATACTTCCATCAAACATAAGTTTTTATCTCTCAGAAGAAACATTTTTGATGATACCACATCTTTACCTTTTGGTATGGGAACAATTCCCATACATCATTCTGCATTATGATTGGTATTCCTCTATCATGGCATCCTTCATTCCTTCTTCCTGATGGCCTCTTCAGTACATGTAGGTTCCTCATCAAGTATATTGCACATCAAAGCCATGTAACCGAGAATGGCTTTGGTCTCTTCAATTGAACTCTTGTGTCTCTTCTGAACACCATAATTTCTCTCCATCCGAATGGCACCTGCCCAAGGAAGTTTTCTTTATGGGAGAAGGTCATTTGAGGTTCTTGAACTGTGATATCATACCTCAGGGAGTCTCCTCATCGAGAGAAGCTATGTCTTCCTTGAAGTTCGAGCCTCTAAACTTCCTCACCTGGATTACTGTCATGGGATTTGCTGTGTTCCTCTTCATACCTCCTTCGCTAGCATCTTCTTGATTTCTTGGGTGCAACTTTCTTTCATCAAAGGTCACGCCCCTGCTGATCTCAATATGGGACGTAAGGTGACTGAAGGCCTTGGATACCTCACAAAGATCCCACAAATATTCTCTTCCGTAGGTGGGCTCCAACTTGTTTCTTTTCTTTTGTATATGGATGTTCAATCGATAGCCAAATATTTTTGAGATGGCTTAACTCTAGCTTCTTTCCAAAGGAACATCTGGGTCTTGAACCCAAGTGCACTATGGATAGTCCGTTTCCATTACGTAAATGCCATAGCCGTCACTATAAGCACATAGGAAGATTCGATCAGAATCATGGTCTCTCACAACTTCCATAATCGCTCTATTCTTCAGCAACATGCTATGTTGGGGATTATAGGGAGTAGTTGGTTCCCTGATCTCGACATTCCAGGCTTACTTAACCTCTCTCTGAGGTATATTCTCCCATTATTCAATCTCGGTATTCATCTTCCTTACGTATGGGTTCTCTATCAAGGCTTTTCAATTCCTTTGATCTTGTTGGAACACTTCAAATATATCCGTGTCTTTTATGAGAATAGTCATTAATGAATGATACATAATGTACATACCCATTAATGGAGGGTATGTATGGCATTAATACATACATCGTAATGAATGAGTTCTAGACCTCTTCCTCTCGCCTTTATATGGTTGTCCCTCTTCAAAACGGGTTCTCATCGTTTCTTCCCTTGTGCGCATCCATCACATATGCCTTCATGGTCACCTTGGAGTTCCGGTAAACTCAGTGACAACTTTTGCATATGTATGGTGTTAACCTTGTGCTGATGTGAGCTAATCTTCTAGAGTACACATGTATTCTTCAATAGCATAGGTCATGGCAGCTTCTAAGTGACCCACCTTCTTATTTTCCACCTGATGATTGCTTCATTTATGATTCCTTCAAGACGCTAGTCTTCTGCAACCTTTGCTATAGCTTTCCTCATGTGACCATAAGGTCAACAAAACACCAAGCAAGAATAATATCCTTCTTTGATAATATAAAGAAATAGCATGAACAATCATCACAGAGTCTCAGAGCTTGCATACTCTATAATTTAGCAAAGATTAAGGGTAAGGAATACAATATGAATGAGAATAACACCTCTTAGTAAGTTGTGACCAAGCATTCTTCCATGGCAATTTGAAACTAACATCATTACGAGGCTTCTCCTAGAGGAGATGCTATTTAGAATGTGCAAAGCATATACCCTTATATTCTCACATGCTATCAGTATAATACTTTACTTACAAATTGCTATCTCAAATCACAAATAATAGCTTGTCATGTACCTTTGAATCTTGATTAATCCCCTGAGACTTGTCCTCAAGAGGAGTGCTTTTCTTCAGGTTCCCTTCACCAAGTGACGAAGTACTTTATTCAACCCTCAGTCTGTTGTCCCAAGACAATATGCTATCTTGACAAAAGAAGTTAGGAGGATAAGCTCTTATGGTCAACTTTTAATCCCTTCTAATAATTGGATCATAGCTTTAACATGCAACATTGATCAAGATAATTTACAACAAATAGATGGCATATTAGAATAATCACACTGGTTGCATCATTCCTCTCAATGTGTTGGATCTTGAGATCCTTCTCGATCTATGGAAAAAAGATCCCTCCTCGCAGTTTTAGGTTTTAACCATTAACCATATTTGAGTACATACATCAGATAGCATTTGAAGGTAGTGGCACCATATTGTAGCAATGGTAATAATTACCAAAAAAACTTCAAGAGTGATTGCAACTGGTTCTAATGGGTCGTAAGAATCCAGAATCGGGTAATTTAACTCCAAGAATCGGGTTCTCCAGATCCAAATGCAATCCAACTTAGGGTTTCATGGAGGAAACCCTAATTTTTCAAACTTCAAATTTTGAAATTGAACTGTGGGATAGATACTGGTCAGAGAGTGAGTTAATAAAATGTAATTCTAAAATCCAACTTTACCCCTTCAAAATTGATCAACAAATTTCTGGACTAGTGCTTCCGGTTTTCTGCACTGGTACTCTGCACCGTTTTTTGGTACCAGTAGAAACTAGGGTTTAACTTTCCTGAGATCTAGCCACTCAAAAAGGTGTGCTCTAATTGCCAAATTGATCCTTGGGGAGGGCTGCCTTTCTAGAGGTTAGCCACCTACTTGAAAACCCTTAATTCTTTTGGGTACCTGCATCAAAGACGTTTTTCCTCTAAATTATGCTTCCTTCACAAGCTAAATTGGATACCATATGTTACTGTTTATGCCATTATTATAGTTCTTTGCATTTCAATAGATAAGATAATAATAAGAACAAGATCAGTGAGAAATACATTACATCTACAAGAGACACATCATTTATCCTGGAACCCTCTAGGGGAAGAAACCCAACAAAACTCTTATCATAAATAGCTTATACAATGTTCAAGACAACTCCAAAAACCAATACAGAAAGTCCTCCCAAGAGATGCACCACTCTTCTTCTCCTCCAACTTCCACGTGTCAAACTACCATAAGAGAGAATGAGCAAGTGAGTGTATGTTAGGAAGTGATGCTGCTAGCCTCTTATTTATATCAACCTGGCACGTGTGAAAGGTCACCATCTGGCAGGGCCGACCTCTCACTCTGGGTGGGTAAACCCACCTTTAATTAATTCCGGGTCTTCCATTATAACTGCTGGGGCCGACTTCTTATTCTGCCCTTTGTAATTGTCCGATGACCAATCCGCAAAAGGGGATTTGGTCCTCATACAATTACCGACATGATTAATCCTCAATGGGGATTAATCTAATAACAACAATAATAATAATGACATGATTAATCCACAATGGGGATTTAATCCAATAACAAAATAATAATAAGAATGCTCTTCGCAGTTACATTATTTCAACAATATCAACTACAAGCTATTGAAGAGATCATTTCAGAGAAGGAATTGGTAAACATAGTACTCAATGGTCTTCCCAAAATATGGGATGCATTTTCCGCAAGCATGAACACAAGGAAGGAGTATTCTACATTTGAATAACTTTGGACTTGCTGTGCTCAAGAAGAATCTGGTATCAGTGCAAAAGAGAAACCCCAAAAGAGGTACAATGATCAAGCCTTCACAAAAAGATTCAAGAATTTCAAAAACAAAAGGAACTTTGGTTCAAAGAGGAAGAAAAATCAAGAGAAAGATATTTCAGAAATACAATGCTTCAACTGTCAAAAGTATGGTCACTACAAGAATCAATGTCCCGCGCTAAAGAAAAGGAAGGAGAAACACGAAGCATCCGTTGCCGAAGAAAAGGAACCTACAAAGAAGACTAAGAAGGATGAAAGAGACTTATTCTTCTGAAGGTAACAATACTCTTCTTATTTCATGTACATAGCTAGTTTGCATAGTCTCTATACATATCTTGCATATCTATCTCTTAGAAGATAATATGTTCCAAGAAGAACTATACCTATGGAAGAACAACAAGATAAGGATTGCTATTGTTATACAAGTTAGATAATAGACATGAAAGGATGAAATACATCAAACAAATCATGTGGAAGCTATTACAAGATAAGCCGAAATCAGAATCAATCATGAAGAGACTTAGAAGAAACAAAGACAGAAAGAAGTCAACAATTAAGAGGAAATTGGAGAAAGACTTATGACGTTTTGCATAAGCAATAAGACAGAAGCGTGGAATCTGTTAGATGGAGGGAGCCGATTATATATTGCATAAGACAATAAGGATGCATACAGAAGCATGGACTCTGTTAGACGAAGGGAGCCGATTATATGAATTCATACATGAAGAAAGGATTAGGAGGGAACAAATCCTATGATCCATTGAAGATGATGAAGTATATATCCATGGTAGAAGCCATGAAAGGCAATACGTGTTCAGTTCAACCTCAGAAGAAGTCTTCTTCAAAGAGAATCCTTAAAGTATCCCTGGTTTTCCATCCACATCCATGATCCTATAATGAAAGGAAGAAATGGAATCTTTAGGGCATGGAATCTATAAGAAACTCCATGGAACCAATAGCTAAAGAAAAACATCAAGAAGAACATGAACATTCCAAGAAAGAAAAAGAAGCCAGAACAACCCGTCATTGTATTAAGAATCACAAGATTACCAGCCTGATATGAACTCACTAAAAACAATCAAGTAGAGGAACTACAATTTGTGATGAAGAACAATGTATATATATGCAAGCATTGCAAGATCCATAACCAAAGGTTCTCCTAGATGGAGGGAGAAGACTATGATGATTACTTGTTCCAGTAAACCAGACATACCTCTACATGAGTCATTATATCATCCACAATATCCATGGGTTGGAATTTTACATCAGATGAATGAAAAGACTGTTCTCCAGAACAATTGAACAAAGAGTGTATAAAGAGAAACCTCAAGACTTTGAGTCGTACCAGAAAGAGACCCTTGTATGTAGATGGAAGAAGATAACTTGGTGGAGAACCTCCAAAGCACATCATAAGCATGGTGAAGATTTTTCTATAACATAGAGATTGTATCATAATGATTACTCAGAAGATCGGGATGATGGATTGCCAATCCATGACAAAGATCTCATGATGACAAAAGAAGTGCCACATGGATATGTTCCAGTTTGACCCTTGCCACGTCGTGATGGCAGAGCTGAGAGGAATCCAACAATGATATACTTTATTGATCGAAGCTACATGAAGCCGGAGAAAACAGTGTTTCGGACTAAAGTACATTTGAAACCAACCATTACATTATCCATGATGAAGTCCAAAAAGGAAAGTGGTTCTCAAATACATATCTCAGATGAGCATATAAGAAGACATTTTGGTAAGACTTCTATCCAAGATAAAGAGTTTGCGTACTCTCAAAATTTGGAGATCGTGGAGGCGACTTCCTTATTGAAAAGGAAGAGATGACTCCCGGGTTGGGAGGGAGCCTTGATGTATTATTGATTGATGGACAATCATTTTTTCAGTTGAAAATGGTCAGTCAATGATTTCTTTCATAGGAAAGTGGATTGAGATTTCGGACGGACAAACATTTTTCAGTTAAGTAAATGGTCCAGATTGTTGATGTACCATAGACAGCGACTTTCCATTATGGTTAACATGAAGTGGTCTAGAGTCGGAATCTCTCTTCTTGAGGGTTACTCAAGAAGGCCCGACCCACCCTCACAGGAAAATAATTTCCCATTGTGGTTAACATATGGGGGTATGTGTCCCATTTCAGAGGTTGTAGTGCGGGGTATTTGGAAATGGAATGGAAAATCATTTCTTGGTGATTCATTCTCTCTAGGTTGCACTTTGTTTGACTTTCTGAGAGCAGATGCCCGAGGTGGGGAATAGTCGAGTTCAACAATGGGGACATGCATTCCTTAGGGCAGATTAAGATTCTAGGTTACACTTTGTTTAGTGTGGGAGGAATGGACCAGGGTGGGGAGAATGGTCTAGGCCTAGAAATCAAGACAATTATTCTTCCTTGCTTGAGAATAGTCGGATAGCTCATCATTGATGTTCTACTTTCTGAGAGCAGATGTTCTTCAAGATCTCATAGATGTGAGTGGAAGAATGGCCTAGATGATTCATTTTATATCATAACATTACGTGTAGGTTGATATCAGGATGATTGTTATGAAGGCGTATGCTTCTAGGCGACTGTAGATGTATACTACTATGGTGCATGTGTTCCACCGTTCGTAACTATACGTGGTGGTACTTGGTGTGGTGATATACCTTGTGATTTATGATTGTGTACTACTATGGATATTGTGTTCTATTGAATGACATCTTTGAACAGGTGACTTGAAGACTATTATGAGTGTTGAAAATGATTATCAACTAGATAGATATTCAGTGTGCTGATGGATAGACATTCTCCAGACGGAAAATGGTTAAGAACATTTACTTTTCTAGATTAGAAGAATGGCTCTTGTATCCTGCTCACGTGGTGAGAGCATCATGTCTGATTACTTAGATAGAGTATGGTTCAGAGAGATGATGGGGCCCGATGGTATTTGGTTTTGCTCAGATCTAGTCGGATAGTCTATCTAACTATGATGCACTGTAGGGGTGAATGGTATTTTTGTGTATCAGACCATTGCAGCCAATACCTCCTAGCTAGAGGAGGGTGTTGATATTATGGTATCTATGGGAGGTATTTACCTCCACTTGTAAGCTTGACGAGAATATAGAATATTACCTCCACTTGTAAACTTGATGAGAATAGAATATTCCGGGAAGCAAGAAGAAACCCTAATGAGTTGGATAATAACCCTAGAAGACATGTCTTCTCAAGAGGATAACTTGTATTAGGTTATTAGCCTCCAAGAGAAGAAGTTGGCTAGAAGAAATAATATATACAGAACATACATATACCTAGAATGAGAAGTCAACCCAGGTAGTTAGCGAGATTTACTATAAATACAGGAGGCCAGTCTTCATTCTGGCAGGTAGTCTCAGAATTGCAGAGCAACACTTGTGTGCACTGCAGTGCCCAGTTTTGTGTGCAGATTTGGAGGAGAGCTACCATTGCAACTACTACAGCTAACAAATCATGTTTGGCTTGGACTATCTCTTGGTTAGGGTTTGGACTATATGATCAGCTCTTGTTGGGGCATTATCCTCGGGGAAAGGAACACTACCCTTTGTTTGGCTATCTAGCCTAGGGTTTGCTTCCAGAGTGATTCTTTGTCAAGGTTAAGGTGCTCAGAGGGTGGCTTTGGCCTATGGTTGGGTGACAATAGTGATATTGTCTATGGTAAAACAAGAACATCCATTATATTCTAACAGTTACAACCTCTACCAATTCCAAAATGGAAATGGGAAACCATCTCCATGGATTTCATCACCGGATTACCAAAATCGGCCAAGCAGAATGATGCCATCATGGTAGTGGTGGACAAATTGAGCTAGGTGGAGATTCGATTTCCTATAGGGATTGACCGGCGTTAGGAGATTCCCCGGGTAGCTAGGTGAACCCGCCCGACCAACTAGTCTGGGATCCGAAACCTCGAAGGCTAGAGACGCAAAGGAATCAACACCGTAGATAGAGGGACCCTTCAGGTCCCTTCTCAGCCATTGATATACCAGGAATGCATGGCGCTAGCCCCTTTTTATTCGGAGATTGGGCATTTCGGGAGATAAGAAGAGTTTGCATCGCAACACTCCCGAACACCAAACCCCCGTGGTAACACGAGCCGCAGATCTGTAAATCTACGTGGCCAGATCTCAACCACGAGATCTGAGGAATGTTAGAATCCTGTGAGTCTAGGGTGACGTGGACCCCATCTTGGCATGCCACGTTTCACCCATATCTGTGTGTATCATGTACCCTATATGCCCCTTGGAACGTAACACATGTCAGTTCTCGATACGTGTTTGCCTGGCCAATGTGGTTGGTGAGATGACCGAGACTCCGTCAGTGAGGGACTTCGGAATCCAGAGGATCTGGCATGTAGTATGGTAGAGAGGCCCAATGACCCAAAGGCCAGAGCCATGTGGTGAGCTTACGGTACTTCGGAAGCTCGGAACTTTGGGCGGTCTTGTGCATGGATAGTAAGGAGGCGTGAAACGCTGGAGCACCGAAATGCCAAATCCCTCCACAACTGGCATAGGAGGAAGAGAGTGAGTCTAGTCATGGGATCGGTCTGTGAATGGTCTTCCATCATGGGGGAAGGAACTTGGGGATAGCATGTGTGAGGTGGATCCACATGGGTGCCACACGACCCTCAATCAATAAACACCCAAAGAACTTCAGAGAGATATATCCGTGGGTTTTGGGCTAAGTTTTGAGGATGGAGAGCGTGGTTGGAAAAATCTGGATGAAGAGAGTGTAGTAGAAAGCCCGAATGGAGGATTTGATCACCTAAGGAGAATGAAATTTTGAGGCCCCCTCCCTAGGAAAGCCACTCAGGGGTCGGGTGTGTTACATTAATATCTTCACCCGATTGCTAATTGATGCACTAAGAAACGTGACCACACACGACCACCACCTCGTCGCGCTCTCCCGCTCACAGGATCGCTCAATTTCCCTCTGAGCCGAATTAGCTCTTTGGACTCCCAATGGAATCCCTGCTAAAACCTGATCCACAGGTCCTTCTTTCTCTCTGTCACGGCCTCTGCATGCGCCCGTGACTTTTCCCTATCTTAATTTCAGGTTTCGAGGTTTGCAATGCCAAAATGCATATGCCCACAGGATTCTCGATTCCTCGAATCCCGACTCTCCGCTACGCTGACAGCTGGCCCCTTAAATGACACTTTCCACTTCTCTGATGTGCTAACAACTGGTTCCCACAATGGCGCTTCCCCCTTGTCGGGGTTTCGGACTTCGCGATTCTGAAATGCCCAAATACCTTGTCACCAGGATCCCCAATATCCCGATGGCCAAAACACCGATCAATAACTTCCTGTCGGGACTTTCCCCCGATGGATTTGATTGTTGCGACGCCTCCTCCCCTGATGGATGGTCCCAATTTCTCCAGGATTTCGAGACTTGTGATGTCCCAACTTTCTTGACCTCAAGAACTCCAATTTCCCGATAGCCAATATACCGACTCTCTGCGGATTCCTGACACCTATCTCCCCAAACGGACGGCTCAGATTATACCAGGGTTTTCACTATGGAATTACCCGATCTCTTGCCCACGGGAATGCTGATATCCCGACTCCCGATGCTTCAATATCCACCACGTGTCTCCACTAACGGACGGTCCAGATCGCTCCGGTGTTTCGAGACTTGAAGTGTCTCGATTTTCTCCACTTTGAGAATCCCGATTTCCCGATGACTGCTATCCCAATTGCTGTCAGGTCTTGCAATTCTCTGTAGATCCGATGGCTGTCGGGTCTCCGAATCAAGATCCAACGGTCCAGATCCATTCTTCCTATGCGCTTACTCCAGACGCTAAACTCTGTGCGCCTTCATCCGATCCAACGGCTGACGGGTTCTTCACTCTAGATCTGACGGCTCAGATCACCTCTTCTCCTGCGCGTTCTCTAGATGTGAATACCTTCCAATGGTCCAGATCTTCCTGGCCGATCCGGCGACTGTCATTGCTCCTCCTGAGCTTCTGCGAACTTTCTTCCTGTACTTGGAAGAATTCCAAGTCTTCCAAAGGCCTCAACCTTTGTGCTCTTTTTCCTCTGCGAGCTCCACGACCTTGAGCTTCACTACGCGTAATAAAACCGCTGGCTCCTCCTGAGCTTTGCTTCTGAATCCTCAAAGGATTCTTTGACTACTGCACTCTGTAGAGTCTTCACGCACCCACAGTGTTGTCTCTCTTGAGCTTCTCACACGCTCAGACACCTACTGGATTTTGTCTTCCTTCCTCCTCTACGAACTCCTTTGCTTGAGTTCTCAACTGTGTGTGTAAAAACGTTGTCCCTCCTGAGCTTTGGGAACTTTGAACTCTCCAAAGAGTTCTTCAGCCTCTGCACTCTTTGCAGCCTATCTTTGTGCATGAAAGCACTCGCCCTCCAAAGATTTTCCTTCTGCTCCAACAACTTCTTGCTGAGCCTTTCAGGGTGTTCAGCAACCCTGTGAAGATCCCTCTGTGGATTCTTCCCTCAAATCACAGAACTCAAAGAGTTCTCTTCTCCTGTGCCGTCTGTACACTTACTCGATGCCCACCTGGCAGAGTATGTTCTCAGAACTTCCAGCAGTTCTGTCCTCTTATGTACACCCTTTGCACTTGCTCCATGCCCACCTGGTAGAGCTCTCAAAATCCTCAGTGATTCTGCTTTTTTTTCTGAACTCACAGCAGAGTTCTATCTTCTGTGCACTCCTTGCACTGGCTCAATGCCCACTTGGCAGAGCTTCACAGAACTCCTCAGAGATTCTGTCTACAACTGTGTCTCTCATACACAGCCTTGCCCCCTGAGGT
>SNQJ01S0141829.1:0-17982 GCA_010110895.2 Picea sitchensis | reverse complement strand
AAGGAAATACTCCACAAGAAATGCTTGCTTGCTACAATAAAAATATTATTCACTATCCTCATCACATTTATTATACAACCTAAGAAAATTTTAGAGAATGAACCTTCTAGAAATCGTTCTCACAATTACTATGTTGAAACTAATATATCTAACTACCATAGTGGGCCTTATTTAATAATATGGTGGACCTAGTCTACCTTACATTGAGTGGCATCCACTATTATCACTATGGGTCCTTATCCCTCCTCCCACCCCCCCATTACCTCCTTATATATGATACACAACTATGCTTATAGATTCCACAAGGTTTACAACACATAATTTATCATAGACATGATAAAACCCTATCTAAAATTGCACTCCAATAAAAGAACAAATAGGGAAAATCACAGTAATTTATAAGGTAGAAAGAAGAGGTTCCAATGCATCTATGTATACATAAGTTCCCTCTATTCAATTTTAACAAAACGAATTACTTTTCATAATCAAATGAAAGAGTATTTCACGAAAAAAAATAATATAAACTATATCTAAATTTCTTGGAATATTGAAAGCATGTATATGAAATTTAAGCTTTTAAAAACCTAACCGAGGGTGAACAATTTTTCACCCAACCATAGGCTTAGTTGCACTATTCCATTCCTAAATTGACCACACACTAGCTATATCATGATACCACCATGGTGATCTTTATGAATGAAATCTTAGTAAGGCTTGAAAAAGGGGTAAAGTTTCCATGGCAATTTTTTGCAGGGAACTACTCATGGCTCCAAGGACTCCCATAAATTCGTGTTGGCTCCTCCTGCTGACTAATCATAGTAAAATATTTATCTTCCCCTCACTTCTCCAAATTCTCACAAGGAAGTCATCCTTTAGTGCTTTCATTGTGTCCAACAAGCCCTCGATTTAGTTGTCCCAAGATCCAGACAAGTCCTAAGCTTCCCACATTAATTTCTAATGAAAATATATTGGTATTCCTCACTTGTTAAACTCTCCTTAAACACAACTCATGTATATCCTCACTTTTTATCCTCATAGAATGGAAAATGCTTCTCTCCATTCATGCACATCCCTCCCATGCAAACACAATTTTGTCTCTTTCCCATGAAGTGGCGGTCATCAACAATTTCCCATAGACGTAATCACCCCATTCCATGCATTTGTAGATGGGAGGAATTCTCAACCACCATTCCATGATTCCATAATTATGAGAGGGATACATTTCAACCAACTACTTTTTTCTCATTAAATGATTTCTGCTAAAGGAAAAATGTGTGAAACATATTTCAAATTCAAATATTGACAATTTTTTTTTTGGCAAGGGTGGCTTGGGATCATTTACAGGATGAACCCCAAAGAAACCCTCACTATTCCACTCTCATGATATTATGGTATCTGTAGGCGCTCTTTCCCTCAATTAATTGTTGGAGTTTTTCATTAATTAAAAATAAGATACATATACACTGTATTTGATTTATCTAGTTCAACCTGGCGTAATAATGAAATATTCATGGCATAATAAACAATGTTAAATGCCATTAATTACAATTTAAATAGGGGGTGTAAATGGGGATGTTACTTTTAGGATTTATGGCAGGTTGTGATGCATAAGGATATAAATGAATAGCTCCCTTACTTCTTAGGTTGTAGTCTCTTTGTACCTTTTAGGTGGCCTAGATTTCCTCCACCATTTTATCCTCTTATTCTTGAACTCCAAATGACGTGTGTTATAGGAACATTGTTTCCACTTCTATTATAGGATTGTTCTTCCATAAATTCCTCATTATCAACTTCTTGAATGGGAATTTCAGCGTGATTTTGTAGATCTAGAAATTGATCTACCACTAGATTCATAGAATACAACCATTGAAGACATGTTTTTCAAAATGATTTGCATGATGATAAGTACAGTAATTTTCCATCCCTACATCCTCTAAGTTCCAGTTAAATTTGTAGGTTGGGGTGGCTTTGGAGAAGTGATATCTTTCCTATACAAAGGTCTTAATTTCTCAGATTAAAACTTCCTTCTCTAGGCTTCTTTTTCAAATCCACAATCTCATTTATAATTTCTTATCCAAACATAATACATTGTCCATATCTATGGAATATTTATATTAAATATCAATATTCGTTTTTTAGGGTGGTTTAGCTAGAGAAATGAGTTTATTAGTGGTGGTTTTAACATCTTCATTTCCTAGATTTCCTACCAAGCTTAGGATTTATTTTTCCACGTTCTTTCACTTCTTCAAAATTTTATGCTAAGGTATTTTTACCAGCTCTATTAACAAACATGACAATAAATGCATGTAAGGAAGAAGTATAATAATCAACCATTAATTCTTCAACTAAGATAGAATTTATTGAAAATTTATTTGTAATTTTGGTGAACCTTTGGTTAAAGTCTTCTATCCACTCTTTTTTATGCATCTTGATTGCTATTAGTTCTTTCAAAAGTGCAGCTAGAGTAGATTCATCAGAAAAATTACCAATGAATGGTTTTTCAAAAGAATTCCAATTATTAATGGATCCTAAAGGAAGACTGAAATACCATGTAGAATCTGTGTTCTCAAAGGCATAAGAAAAAATTCCATACACCACATTTTCATATTCCACATTTAGTAACTAAATAACCAAATAGAATTTTTTTATGTGATCTTCCGGTAAGCCTAATTTATCTAGATCAAACATTGGGAGGATACACTCAAGATTTTTGGGAAGATCATGTAGAAGTCCTACCAAATTAAAGGAATCTTTGGATCTCCAAGTAGGAAAATGAAGTGGTTTACTTTTGTTTGGGTAGCAATAAGATTCCTAAGAACTTCACAATATTTTTCGATAAAATTAGATTCTAGATTTGGGATACAATAAATTGAAGAATGAGAGGATGAAAGTGGAGGATTTCGTAGGATTGTGTTTAAAGGCTACAAAATTTCATCAAGTGTGATATCAATCAATTCATCCACCATTTCAACAATGGTCTCTACATGAATCTAAACAACATTATTATTATTTCTCTTACGTCTAGGGAGTAAGGGATAAATACACATCTTGCAAATTTTTTAGCATATGCCTGAGTAAGTTGATGAAACTCATTAACTTATTGATTAAGAACAACATACAATGGTTTAGGTTCTACAAACTAGGGTTCTCAAAATCAACAATAGTATCTTCAAAACCTTGTTCATGATTAGAATCAATGTTGAAAATAGATATATGATTGTAGCCATAATTATGTTGTGAGAAATTAATATGCTAATTGTATCTATCACCATACAATAACTACCCTCATTTTAGTTTTATGATCCAATGCCTTAAAATTGATAAAAGTCAATAATTATAGTCCACTTTGAGGGGGAAATGCCCTTTTACAATATATCCACTTATAATACATTATGAGATGACATAAGATGATCCTAAGACTAGGTATCCTTTGTATATATATAGGAGACAAAGGGTAAAGTTATAATGAAAGGATGCAATGAAGGGGTTCAGAGCCTACATACAAATATAAAACAATAAATGTAATAATTCAATACAGGGCTTAATAAGGGGTTTTATACATAACATGGGCTTTGTATGGGACTTTTTCTAGGGATTAACATGCTCCCCCCCCTTCAAACAAGTGTTTTCCTCAACACTTGACAACCACATGTGTGTATGCATGAAGAAATCATCTTCTCGTGTCATCTTCTCCGCTAATGGGTTCTTCCATTTGATGAGGTACTTAGTAATTTCTTGATTTGGAAACTCCTTAATACTTATTTCAAGGATAGTTTATGGTCCTAGTATGATTTTCCCTTCTCCATTCATCTTTGATAAAGTAGTTTTCATTGGGATATTGTCATTATTTATCTTCTTTAAGAAATAAACATGGAATACTAGATGTACACTTCCTTGTTGTCGATGAATAACATCGGAATGATCTTGAGAAGGTGGAAGACCCTTAGGAATCTCTTCAAATACCTGGGAATGATTGTTAATAACTTTTTGGAGATTGATTGGAGCAGAGGATATAGGTGTTTGAACATATATTGAGCTCAATTGTGCAATTACACCATGGTGTGCCTTTCTAAGTAATTTTTTCATGCTGTTAGAGATTATCACTTTAGAGGGTTTCCCTTGGATACCTCTAAGATCAACTTCCTTTCCTTCTGAGGAAAATATCATGAAAATATATTGAAAATTAAGGGTCATTGTTCCCAATGATTGTACCATTGGACCCCTAATACAACATCAACACCACCCATTTGGATGGAAATCATGGGAATATCAAACAAATGTTCCCCCATATTTATATTAGTACTATGGAACTTCCTAGAACAATTTATGGTACCTCTAACTACAATCATTACTTAGAACTCTACTGTTGGATATACAAAGTAATTGAGATCTTTTGCTAATTTGCAATTGATGAAGTTATGGTGTAACATCTCTCTCTTGCGCACACTAAGCGAAATTATTCTTTGAGGACACTTGCTTGCAAGTGATCCAGATTAATATACTATTGGTCATTGATTATGATTATGAGGCATTATGGATGTGAGTATATGTTATTTTGTTGTATTGAATTAGACAGGTGCTATTGACTTGGTTCTCTTGAGTGTGCAGGATTTGGACCTCGAGGATGCTGAGGCATCGACGAAACCCTTGGAATCTGGATCAAGTCAGGGAGTGGACTATTGGGGTTTGATTTTTGTATATATGACATATGTGCATCTGATTAGATGTTATGATTATGGATTTGATTCTGACATGATTTGTTGATGATGCAGGTTGATGATAGCTTGCCAACCAGACTCACATGTGGAGTAGAGGAGTCACGCACGACTACTAGAGACATTGAGGGAGAGGTGTGGACAAAAACCCTACCACAACCTACTAGCACTCACGTCATGACTCAAACTATAGGTTAACGATTACCAAGTTTGAGAAGACCCACGATGTTGTGAGGGAAGACTGTGACAGTCGCTCATGATGATTCTAAGAGGTGTGCAATAAGGTTGGGGCCTTATTCCTTAGAGGCCCTTAGTCTCCCATAAGATCACCTTACGGATTTTTGACTCCAAGGGTTTTTGATGTCTACCAAGTCAGTCAAGAGGTGACTGGAACCCTTGGAGAATTTAGTGTGTCCTGAAGGGCACATTGCGTTAGGGAAATGGATTGAGGTGAGTGGCACCCTTGGAGCACCTAGTGTGTCCTGAAGGGAATGTCACGTTGTTAATTAATAAGTGAATAAACCTAGATGGCCTTAGAATGGATAAAGTGATAAGAAATATCTAAAAACAATTTCCCTAATAAAATGTTGCCTAGCCTCAGAAATTAAAATCTAGGTCTAAAGTAATACTTGTGGTAAGAAAATTTAAAAATGATAATAATCATCATTAAACATGTGACGAAAAGGGGATAAGAAAATAGATTAATTTATTAAAATCAAATTATTGAGGGATTTAAAATGTTAAAAGGGAAATGATTGTTTTGTTACACATGTTAATTAAAATTTATTAATTAAAAAGAAAAAGGGGAAAAATATATTTTTCTACACTTGCTAATTTGAGTTTTAGATAAAAAGGGAAAGAGGGAAATTTAAAAGAATTAGGAAACTAAGGGAAAAAGGGGGAAACATAAAGAGAAAGAGGAAACATAAGGAAAAAGAAGAATGACTAACTTAGCAAGGAATATTGCCTTTAAGAACTTTCTAAACTGAACTCAACTAGTAAATTAGTAAGGGGGTAAGTCATTAAAATGTGTAAGGGAATATGTGGACACCTAGGAGTGATTCTAGGAATGCTTTTAGGTGGGTGAGGGAAATAGGAGTAATTAAATAATTAATGAAATTAATTTCTGGTGCAACAAAGGGGATGGGTGACACATGTAGAGGGAGGATGTTTTCTGAATTAAATTATTGAACAATAAATTAAATGAGAAATTGGGAAAGAGAGGACTTAGAAACTCTATATAAAGGATGGAGGAGGAGGAGGATGGAACTCTTCTTGGATGCGTAACGTTACGCTGCAAAATTTTAGACTTGACTGACTTACCTTGTGGGAGTTGGGATACCCAGCTCAGTGAGGAGTGGTAGCTCGACCTTGCGAGGTCAGCTGGGAGCTAGTTGTTCTCTGGTTTAGTGTGCATGGCCCCTTTTTAGCTTGGGGGGCTAAGGGCGAAGAGGAGTACCCCTAGTGTTGGCTGGGAGGTACCAGTGAAGTCTCATTGGTCGGAAAGCGAGAGCTGCATGGAGCGCGCAGGACAACGACTCAAAGCGAGTGACTTGGGCTACGATACGCTTGCTCTTATTCTACATGGTAGACTATTATTGACCTTATTCTTTCATTTATGTACTTTTAATTGCATAAAGAAAGTGTTTGACTTAGCATTTTAATCGAGAACTTAAATTTCCCCATAGCCTTAAGCTTGTTGCTTGACTTGATTCCCTTGGCATTCGATCCCTAAATGTTGTGACTGTCCTTTTGGTTTTATTGATTTTTTTTAAGAGTTGTGCTTTACTTCGTCCTCATCCCTAGATCATCAGTCCACGCCTGAGTAGTTGACGAGGAACCGGATCGACGGTCGTCACTTCGTTGTTAATAGACCTAGACATCCTAATGCCCTGATTTTCTGTGCGTGGATGATGAGTGAAGGATGTGTTTTCCTAGTCGTCTACCTTTGTTGATTGTTCCTGATTGAGCGATTGTCTTGAGATTTGTTGTGATTGATTACCTCTCTGATTATTTTCCTTTCCCTCAGCGTACCGCTTATGATTCTCTACGTAGATCCCTGCGTTTTAATACCCTTCTTGGAAATTATTAAGCCTGTGTTTTGATGCATTCCTAGAAAAGTAACTCTACGTTTTATTTTATTCGATGGCATTTATTCTCTTCATTTCAACACACTTAACCACAAAAATTTTAAATTTAGCGTTTTCAATGTGTATGGTAGAGTTTTAGGTTTCTTGTGTAATGGTTGAGATTTGTTATTTTTAGACTGCACCTTTAACATATTTTGAAAAACGAATAATGGTACCCCCTGCGAAGTCTTGGTACATATCGATTTATCACTTGTAACTTAGAAATTTCATGTGTTAAACCTCTGTTGTTTCATAGGTTTAAATCACAGCCTTATCCCTTATTTACTTGCGATTTAGATTTTTTTTTTTACTTAGCGAACTTACTTACACAGAGATTTACCTGCTGCGCTTTATTGTTGTTTTTTCTCTGCTTTCTACCTATCTTTTCACCTATTCACACCATATACGCAGCTATCAATTACTCTACGTTTTAATGACCTCATTAGACTATGTGGGCGTCTTTCTTGGTGTTGGACAGTGAGTTATCTTTGATGGCTATTTGTCATTTCATTTTATTTCTTACCAAATCCTGTTATCAACTCGTGTTTTTCTTTTCCCACCATTTCGCTTTACCAAATCATCTTATGCAAATTATTTTCTTTTTACCATTGGGTTTTCACCATAAAATGGACCACGTTTACCCGACATGCCCACGTTGTTTCATGGTGCATTTACTCTGTATCCACTTCATGAATTTCATGGCACCCTGCCCAGCATCCTCCCCACATTTGACACCTGGCACAGATTGCACAAAGATTATGGCATTTCACCTCTGCATTTTCATTTTAGTCATGATAGCGTTTTCTAGCTGTTGCCTCTACGATTCTAGGTATGTAATTGACAACATCTTGGGTTATCCTTTCTCTACGAGTTCATCCCTTTTTGTGCCAGCATTACTATTTATTACTTTGAGGATTAAATGACATGTATATTGACTACAACTTTACCATATTTACTAAACCACGAATTTAGCAGCGTTTCCTTGGCCATTGCACCTGCATTGATGAATTATGATTTACCAACTAATTTCCCTTGATATTTTAACAACGTTTTTATTTAATTATGCCGACAGTAATTATGATGAACAACGCCTTATATAACCGACAACTATTTTATATAATAGAATGCAAGTTTTTTTTATGTTCAACAACAATTTTATCCTGGTTAGACAACATTTCATCGATGACAGTGATTACCTTATTGTGATGAACAACATGCCTCATAACCACAAACAACCACTTAAGGTAGTCATAGGCAGCGAATTTATGGGGTTTAATTAGTATACTTGTTTATAGATATTTTAGGATAGTGTTTTCCTTTTTATAATAGTGATTACTGACATGTGTATGAAGTGTGATATCTCCCTTGAAATGCAAATCACAACGATATATTACTCAGAGATTTGAGTAACACTTACACAATGATGTTAGTAATGCTACAACGACAATTGTGTAGTCAGAAATCTAATTACTTTTGCATTGGTATTTGCAATGAATAACATCTATATAAGACAACCATTGAATTATCTAATAGATAGCTAATACACACACTTGAATGACAACAATTTTTCTAGACAACAATTTATTGATTAATCCCTTACTTAGACAACAATTTATTGTTATTTTCCTGTCATTTCCCTTATATCATTAACCCCTTTTGATTGGAAAATGATCACTTGATTGTGGACAGCAAGTGTACATGGATTTACTCATTGATTTCTTGTTGATAGATAGCATGTGGTTCGACGGATTTATTAGCACCTTATTTATCAATGGAAAAAATTATTATTATGAGACAAAGATACCTTGTTCGATACATTGGATCACAGATTGGATAACGCTTATGATAATAGTAACATTTGTAATAGATCACACCTCCACACTTAGACATCATTCTTAGCAATTAATGGTTTATGATTTGTTGACGAAGTTGTTTAATAGCTTGCACAATTTAATTCGAGTGATGTCTTCTTGCATCTTGTATATTATTGCTTGGGTGCATGGGTATAGTCTTCATGTATTTTGTCAGTTTAATCGATTTCCTAGCATGTCGGTTTTAGCTTCGGTTAAGGGTCCAGGTATTTTATGTTGTGCCAGGGTTGTTGCCGCACCTATCACCTGGGGATGACATGATTCATGATGAGGGGATCATGGTGTGCCCTATTGGATAGAGATGAATGATAACTCGGTCGGAGTCTGTGTTTCCGTTGTGAGGGTTGTTTGATCGTTGTAAGTTCATTGTTGGTGCTTGGGTTGTAATGCCTCCATGCATTTGGTTTCATGCCATATAGGTTCTAGTCACTGGCCATCGAGGCCATTGTGTCGAGACGAGGATGTTGTCCCTTAGCTTGTAGGTGTGGTCATGTTTGTCTCAGGCGGGTAGTCGTTTCACTATGTTCCTTTACGCATGTTTTACCCAGTTTCTCTTATTCTATTGCATGGATTTGTAGTTGTATGTTGCCTATTCTACGGGCATGGTGCTCGCCATCAGATGTGTTGTTTAGTTGTAATCGTAGTTGTCGTCTTGTATTTCAAAAAAAAAAAATTCACTTCCTGCTTCGCTTATAGTCATAACGATGGGGTTGTTACATATGGGTACTACCAGAATCAATCAACACTATTACTTTTTCCTTTTTGATATATCCTTCTATCTTGAGGGTTTGTGGAGTAATGATGTCGGCCAATGCATGAAAAGATATCATTGGAGTAGTGTCTTCTAGATCTAGATCTTTTGATGGTTCCAATTATTTATCTTCTTCCTCTTCATTGTATATGTAGAATAATTTCTTCTTAGTTCATATATTCCCCTTACTGTACTTGTTGTCACAATTGAAACGTAGTCCATTTTCTCTTTTTTCATCCATTTTTTGAGGTGTCAACCTTGTCGGTTGAGGTACAATTATCTTATGAACCCCAAAAGGATCTATGCTTCCTATGTATGCTCCACTAATAGAATTGTGTGTAGCCTTATTCTTGTATTGAATATGACGATTAGATTTCATGGCTTCCCAAATATTTTATGGACATCTTAAGAAAAAATTACATTTAATTTCCTCTTTTAATGCACCCATATAATTGTAGAATTTCTGCAGAAACCCCGATAGATCTAGAATTCTAGTTAAATTGAACACATACAATTTGTTGATATTCAAGAGATGAGAGAAAGTTTTTTCTCCATAAATCAGATAATTATATTAATAAAAAATGAATATACATGAGAAACCAACCTCAAAAGGAAGAGAGGAGGTGAATATATAGAATTTCCAACATAGAAATTCTAGTCAAAACAACTAGAAAAAGATAAAATAGGTGTCATAGGGTAAGGGAGACCACATAGTTCGACCTAGACCACTAAAGACACATGTCACACACTCATTAATTCCCACAAGATTCAAGTGGTGTGAATTATCTCGCTTAATCTCACTTAAATGACAAGAGAAGCAGTTCCAACTCACTTAACTGACCCAAAATAGCAGTTACTGATAATAGTAAAGGCAAAAATCATTAGTTAAGGAATAAATCTCTCACTCAAAGAGGAGGTGTGCATTCCCAAATAATGGATGAGTTTTTTCATGGGGGATTTGTAATAAATAAAGAATAAATCAAGAATAAATCAAGAAAATCAAGAACTGGGAGTTGAGTCTTGATCTAAAAATAGCAGTTTTCCCAAAAATCTAGGGATGAGGCGCCCTTCTTCTCTATGTGGCCAAATTAGGTGAAATAAAGTGTGATGGAATGTATTAACCAAGATATAGGATTCTAAGCTAGGTATGAAATAATGTAAGTTAGGGTTATGCTCCAACACCCCCCCTTAAGCCTAACTGTAATGACAAAAAATTTGAGTCCTGACAACTTGGCCATTTTAGGTACTCATTACATAAAAGAACTCCTCATGAAAAGAGGAAAGAGGGAAAACATCGTGGGAACCCCCCTTCCCAAAAGAGGAAAAAAATGTTGAGTGAACAAAAGTGACCTACTCAGCTATATCCACCACTCCAAGCATGGCTCTTAGTTCTGAAAATTTCTTTTCAGTGAAGGACTTGGTGAAGATGTATGCAACCTGCTTCTCTGTGGGGCAGTACTGCAGTGAAATGACTCTGTCATGGATCAGCTCGCGGATGTAATGCATGTGAATATCGATGTGCTTGGTCCTTTGCCTCTGAACTGGATCAATCAATATCTAAATGGACCCCTGATTGTCACAAAATATAACAGTCAGAAGTGGATACTGAATACCAAACTCAGAGAGAAGCCCCTGCAACCAAACAGCCTGTGTAGCTGCATTCACTCTACCTCTATACTCTGCCTCTGCTGTAGATAAAAAAAGTGTGGATTGCTTCTTGCCAGACCAACAGAATGGCCCTACACCAAAGATGAAAACATAACCAGAGGTGGACTTGCGGTCTATACCATTTCCATCCCAATCAGAATCTGTGTACCCAATTAGTGAAAGTGGGCAATCTGCAACATAAAAGATACCAAAACTAGGAGTACCTTTCACATATCTAAGGATTCTCTTTGCAGCTTTCTAGTGAGGCTCATGAGGCACTTGCATATATCTGGAACAAACTCCTACTGCAAAAGAGATATCAGGTCGGGTGTGAGTGAGATACAACAAACTCCCAACCAACTGCCGATACAGTGTATTGTCCACCAAAGGTGTAGTACCTGCATCCTCAAATATGACCCCCGAAAGAAAGGGATTAGTTGTTGGCTTGCATTCTGTCATATGAAAGTAGACAAGTAGATATGATGCATACTTAGACTGTTCCATATTGATCCCTGAAGTAGACTGAGAAACTTCAATACCAAGAAAGTAGTGCAACAATCCAAAATCTGTCATGGAAAATCGACCGTGCAATGTTGATCAATAGTTGAAGTAAGGTTCCCTGTCATTAGTAAGTCATCTACATAAAGTACTATCAGAAAAAGGGAATCATCATGTTGTAGAAAATAAAAATTCAGATCATATTTTCATCGAATGAATCCAATGGAAAGCAGGAAAGAATCCATCATTGCATACGAGGCTCTGGGACCTGTTTTAGGCCATACAAAGATTTCTTTAATATGAAAACTAGGGAAGATTTCTGAATGTATCCCTTTGGATGCTCCATATAGATATCCTCCTTGATATCTCCATGAATAAATTCACTCTTCACATCCATGTGATGAACTTCCCATCTTCGAGAAGCGGCAATGGCCAAAACTAGTCGAATGGAGTCCATTTTTGCAACAGGTGCAAATGTCTCTGTGTAGTCTATGCCATGTACCTGTGAGTATCCTTTTGTGACAAGTCGATATTTGTACTTGTTTATATCACCATATACAACAATATTTTTTCGATATATCCATCGGCATCGAATAAGCTTTCTTCCTTTCGGAAGTGGAACCAAGTCCCATGTGTTGTTGTCTATAAGAGCATAGTACTCTTCATCCATGGCAGCCTCTCAAAGTGGGTTTCCAATAGCCTTAGAGTGTGACTGTGGATATGAACCAAGTTTCATATGCAATTTATTGGAATAAATGGTTCCATGGCATCTAGGGCTTGAGGAGCCTCAAAAAAATGTGATCTAGTCCTTCTTGTATCTGCAG
Organism: Picea sitchensis; assembly: GCA_010110895.2. Taxonomy (NCBI): domain Eukaryota; kingdom Viridiplantae; phylum Streptophyta; class Pinopsida; order Pinales; family Pinaceae; genus Picea; species Picea sitchensis. The sequence goes on along the minus strand of SNQJ01S0141829.1, from coordinate 5,547 downwards.
GATCACCAACTAGTTCACCTGCATCTTGCAGGTTTTTCTATGCTCAAGTTCGCAACTGAGTTGGAGAAGACATGACCTGATCCTCATCCTTTGTATCATACCCAAAAGTTTTCTTTGATGTATTCTCTAAAGTTCTCGAAGAATTTTCTGACTTCTCCTCATCAGTGACAACAAGCGGTTCCTTGGCAGGGTCTTCTGAAAAATCATGCAATGATTCTTCTTCAAACTTCACACTTCGAGCTAGAATGAAATTTTTAGTGTGAGAGTTCAGAAATATATATCCTTTTAAACCTTCAGGATATCCAACAAATATTCATTCAACACTTTGAGGCTCTAAATCCTTCCTCTTATCCGGAATGTAAGCCCATGCTCGTGAACCAAAAATGTGAAAGTGCGACACTTTCGGTTTCTTACCGGTCTAACATTCAAAAGGAGTGGTGCCTTTGAGAGATTTGTGAGGAAATCAGTTCTGAATTTATTCTTCAAAATTAATAGCTTCAGCCCATATATTGGGAGCTAATGATTTCGACTGTAGCATACAATTGGCCATCTCTTTTAAGGATCGGTTTTTCCTCTCCGCGACACCATTTTACTGTGGTGTATATGGAACTGTGTGTTGTAGTTGTATGCCTGCATCAATAAAACGTTGTTGCACATATTTTTTGACATACTCCCCCCCATTATTAGTATGGAGTATCTTAATCTTACACCTAGACTCATTCTCAGCAAGTGCTTTAAATTCTATAAGGCATTCAAATACTTCTGATTTTAATTTTAAAAAAAATACCCAAGTAAAGCGAGAGAAATCATCTATGAAGGTGAGTACATATCGAGTCTTACTGATTGAAGGCTGTGTGAATGGGCCCGTGATGTCACTATGAATCATACCAAGAGGTGAAGAATCTCTCTGTGCCTTCTCTTTGTCAAACTTTTTCTCTAATTGATGTGCAAGCTGTGAGCCTGTGGAAATGTTGATAATCACTACGGAGTCCGGAGTGAACTCCACCTTCCTTCTAGAGCTGGAATGAGTCATCTGATATATCGAGAGAAGATTTGCAGATAGTGAGGGAACATTAAGCACATTTTTGAATAATCCCCCTTCAATATCAACAATTCCTTCTCTGCACACCTTTGCGAGTGTGGCATCTCCCAAGTAAATTGGGGATCTGGTGCTTTCTTCGATGGAGGAAAATTCATCTTTTGATGAAGCCATATAGTTTGATGCACCTAAATCAAGGATCCAAGATGATGGAGTGGATGTGACAGCCATTAAATCATTACCATCTCGTTCTCTCCCTCCCGTTCTGTTATCATCTTTCTTCTTTGCATTTTCGGGCACCATGAGATTGTGCTGCTGCAATTGCTTAGCCATCTCATTGATAGTCTTCCTCATGCAATTTTCTTCAGGATGAAAAACCTTTGGAACAATAGCTGCAAAGTGTTCTTTCCTTATTCTTATTACCCTTAGTCTCAGAAGAGTTCTCTGAATATTGTGATGATCTCTCCTTCTTCGATTCAGGAAATTTACCCTTTCCTTTTTGCTTGTCTTTTCCACTGTTCTTTGGAGCATCAGTAGACGCAAGTGCTTGGTTCTTGGAATTCTTGATGGCACCCATTTGGACTAACTTAGCTTTATCTTGAGTCAATTCTACAATGAAATCATTCAATGGAGGCATTTTCCATGTTTCCTGAATCAATTTAGATGCTTGAAAAGACCATACAAATACAGAATATTCAGGGTCTAATTTCGAGAGAATTGAAAGGATGAGCTGATGTTCCTCTTTCTTGACTCCACATGCATTAATTTCAATGAGAAGGTATTTGAACTTGGTGAAGAATTATTTCAGGTTGTTTAAATGAATTGGACTTAGGGATATGAGTTCATTCTCCAGTTGATGCACTCTCATTGCATCCTTCTTGCCGAATAGTCCTTCCAATGTGATCCAGACCACATCGGGAGTAGTGGATCCACTGACATGAAAGAGGATATATATAGAAATTGATAGGCATATCAGCCCAAATGATTCATATAATTTATTGAAATACTTTATCTTCTCTTCTGTAGCAGTCGGTTCTTTCTCCGTTCCCATTGTTACCTTGTAAAGCCCTTTGCTTCGGAGGAGCAGAGAGATCTTTGTCTTCCATACGAAGTAATTGAAAGGATTTAGAACAAGATTTGTGGGATGAGAGAGATGATAAATTGCTTCTTTATGCACCTCTTGATTATCTATACTTGCAAATAAAACCGTGTACAATCCACTAGATTCAATCTAGCTCTGATACCATGTAGAATTCCTACAGAAACCCCGATAGATCTAGAATTCTAGTTAAATTCAACACATACAATTTGCTGATATTCAAGAGATGAGAGAAAAAATTTTCTCCATAAATTAGATAATTATATTAATAAAAAATGAATATACATGAGAAACCAACCTCGAAAGGAAGAGAGGAGGTGAATATATAGAATTTCCAACATAGAAATTCTAGTCAAAAAAACTAGAAAAAGCTAAAATAGGTGTCATAGGGTAAGGGAGACCACACAGTTCGATCTAGGCCAATAAAGACACATGTAACACACTCATTAATTCCCACAAGATTCAAGTGGTGCGCATTATCTCACTTAATATCACTTAACTGACAAGAGAAGCAGTTCCAACTCACTTAATTGACCCGAAATAACAGTTACTAATAATACTAAAGGCAAAAATCATTAATTAAGGAATAAATCTCTCACTCAAAGAGGAGGTGTGCATTCCCCAATAATGGATGAGTTTTTTCATGGGGGAGTTGGAATAAATCAAGAATAAATCAAGAAAATCAAGAACCGAGAGTTGAGTCTTGATCTAAAAATAACAGTTTTCCCTAAAATCTAAGGATGAGGTGCCCTTCTTCTCTATGTGGCCAAATTAGGTGAAATAAAGTGTTATGGAATGTATTAACCAATATCTAAGAGTCTAATCTAGGTATAAACTAATGTAATTTAGGGTTATCCTCCAACAATAATCTTGCAATAGTTGTTCATCACTTATGTTATCCACCCTTGTGGCCAATACCTGAAATTATGAATTATAATATTCAATATCACCTAAGTGCTTGATTATTGTGATTTGAATGAAGTATTCTTGTTCCCAAACTTTCCAATATTGTGTTTCTAAGTATCTTGTAAATAAACAACAATTATAATGAGAAAAAATGGGTTTATGTTTCACTATCCATTAACACCATTGTTACGGTTTTATCTCAAAGTTCAAAGTTGTTATGTGAATCCTTTTCTTATCATCCATAATATTATGTGGTCCAAAATATTTTTTTGTTTGGTTCACCCAGGTAAAGATCTTTGTTCCAATAAACTTCTTGAATTTGATCTTGGGAAGGTTGAATTTAGGACCCCCACCGTAATTAACTCCACTATTCGAGTTAAATCCACTATACTTTTCCTTATTATCAGTAGGTTTTTCAAATTGAATACTTCCCTTAGTTTCACGATTTCCTTTCATTTTGATATCTCCTTTAGGGGATCTCTCATCTTAAGTCTGGGAGCTTGGGAGATCATGGAAGATAAGGAAATTTGCAATTTTTCCATGGATTTTTGTATTTCTACTTTATTTTCATCCATCTTATTTTTCATGTCATTGATATTTATTTTCATCTCATTATTATTCTCATTCATATTTTCATCAATTTATTGATTTTTTCTTTGTGATTTTACTAACTCATCCCTTTTTATTGACTTAGCACTCAAATCAATAAGTTATTCCTCCAATTTGGATAGCATGGCATGTATGTCCTCATTTATTCTTGAGTTATAGATGATACTTCGAGAGGTTTAATTGGTGTTGACATATTTTTTTGGATCTATGTAGAATACAAATAATAATACTTCTCGTTTTACTCTTTATCAACAATTTTGAATCACCAAAAACAGATCTTCCAATAAAAAGTTATGTCAATTTCAAGTTATGTACCTTTCAAACTCTTAATTTGGAGTTTGTTCTCCCGGCCTACCTTCCTTCTTGTGTATTTTTGAAATTGCATCCCTTATAAGTATGAAATTTTGGTTTCTACTACATAGATATTTCCTATATACAATGCCATAGGTCTGACTAAAAATGGATGTGCCAAGTGAAATTTACGGTAACTTTCCCAAACCTTGTTGATTTTTGGCCCTTCTGGGAGAACACACATGTACAGAATTCAATGCATCCAATAATTGATATATGATTTTGAAAATTGTACCAAAAATACTAAAGACTGTTCTTTTTCAAATTTAATTCATCTCGCTGAATTTAGATCCTCGATGAGGAACATATGATGATTTTACCCAGAACTCCTATTTGAGACTAGTAATAGGACTAGTAAAAAAACCCTATCTTCCACAGGGTGTATCTCTGAAATTATAATGACCCAGAAGAGGAAATGTTTACCACAGATACATTGATATGTCTTATAAATAACTTCCAAGCACTACTACATATTGAAAAATTTGCGACGAAAGTACTCTTTCGTCGCAACATGCAAGAGAAAAAGTTCATCTTTTCTAAATATACCCTGTATTCGTCGCAATCTCGACACCTACAGTTTGACTAAATTATTATGGTCAATGTTCATCTCACGAGCGATGCCTGTAGATTGTTCATCTCTCTTGCGAGGAACGTTGACCATAATAATTTAGTCAAAATTTACTGTTGAAAATGACCTAAAATAAATATGTGGAAAAAATATATTTTTAGGTCACTATCTTCGCAATTGCGATGATAGTGACCTAAAATTGGCCTATAAATATTTGACTATCTAAAGATGTTGCGACAATCTTGCTATAACAACGACGGTTCCGAAAGCGTATTTTATGTGGAAAAATGTTGTAGAATGTTGTTAGAGGTGGGGAAAAAAGTAAAGTGGGTGAAAAGGGTGATGGTAGATGTTATTGCCCTTGTAAAAAATGTTGCCTCAGATGTCCCGTAAGAATTTTAATAGAAACAGCTACAAAACATTGTAGGAAATATGGTCACATTGATGGTGGATCGAATGAATATCGTCCCATGGTAATTACCTATATATTCATTATCTTTTTTTATTTTGTCAATTTTATATAAAATTATATATATGTATATATATTTTTTAATGTTTGTTATAGTATACACTATTTTTGCATGATTGTTTGTAATTATAAAGTTAGAGTTTCCCTCTAACTTTCTGCACAATATTGCACCAAGTATTAGTAGAAATGATGTTGTACAAGTTGAGGAACATCATCATGACCAAGAAAATGAGGATCTCATGGAAGAAGATGATGGGACAAATCAAGTTAATGATCCCATCGAAGAAGATGATGGGACAAATCAAATGATCCAAGATTTGTTTTGACAGCCGGATGAGGATGGGGAAAATGTTGGTATTTATGATGAACCTCTATTAGAAAAGGCAAATAAATGACTTTATGAAGGATCAAGAGCAAATATTCTCTCCGCTACATTGTTGTTGGTGAACTTAAAGGTTATGAATAATTTGTCGAACACTTGTATGACATAGATACTAAGGTATATA
>SNQJ01S0141828.1:0-12696 GCA_010110895.2 Picea sitchensis | reverse complement strand
GTATGTTTCGACTCATAAGCTTAGAAGAGATAGCATAAAATTTCCATTTGCAAGGAGTGCAAAGGGACTGCTGCAAGGCGTGCACAGTCGCCCGCAAGAATCCAAGTCTTACGTAATAATATGTTACAAGGAATGCACAGATCTGAAATTTGACTAAGTGTCGAAGTAACCCTCTAAGGAGTCGAAGGGTTCGAGAGAGAAAGATCAAGAGAGATAGCGGGAGAAATCTTCAAGGGGAATGAAGTTCTGAAGGTTTCACGAGTCATCGACTAATATCCGTTCAAGAGGGAGTGGGATCATTCTAGATCCTCGAATCTAGGTAAAGTACACAAGATTTAAGTCTCTATGTGCACACATGAGCGAGGATTCGTCGAAGTCCCGAAGAGACTAGGGACTGTCCATCATCTAGAGGGACAGGTGGCACAAGATATACAACTTCAGAAGTTTGTAGACAAGGAGAGAGAGAAAACACCGAAGAGTCAAAGTAGATCCTGGTCGTTGGTCGCCATGGGGTTACGTTTCAACAGATCTGAGACTTCGGGGGAAAGTCACTTCGAGGATTTCAGTTGAGAAATTGAAACTCCCGAACCCCGAAGAACCGAAGTAAATCATAGTCATCTAATTCAGAAGGACACGCGTCAACATATCGTCGTCTTCGGGTGAAAGCACTCTGGGAGAAAGCGAAGACTGATAATTGAAACTCCAGAAGCCCGAAGAGTCGAAGTGAACCACAGCCGTCGATTTGTGAGGGAAATGCGTTGATGGATCATCATCTTTGGGTGAAAGCACTCTAGAAGAAAGTGAAGACTGAGAGTTGAAATTCCCGAAGCTAGAAGAGTCGAAGTGAACCACAATCGTTGATCTGTGAGGGACACGCGTCGACAAATCATCGTCTTCAGGTGGAAGTGCTCTGGGAGAAAGTGAAGACTGAGAGTTGAAACTCTCGAAGTTCGAAGAGTCGAAGTGAACCACCGTCGTCGATCTGTGAGGGACATGCATCGACAGATCGTCAACTTCAGCTGGAAGTACTGCATAGGAAGAAAGAGTTGATATTTTAAACTCTTGAAGCCCGAAGGGAGAAATCAATCGTAGTCGTCGCTTTGGAAGGAGGGAAAGCATTGCTAGATCGTGGAGATCTGAGAGTGCGTGAGAAGGGAGGAAAGGGGTCGTTGATTGATATTTGATCAAGGAATAAAGAGGACAGACCTCAATCATCAATCAAGAAGCAATGCCTGAGATCCCAATATCAACAGTCGTGCTTAATTGTGGGGACAGAAAGTGATCAGATTTTAAAAATCTGAGAGCGGGCCGCAATCGAAACCACGATATTTCCAAAGGGATACGTGGCAGTTGATAGTGAATTGAGGGGAGAAAAGTGGTGTGGTATCAAACCACTTTAGACCGCCCCGCAATCCTGTGCTTACGTGAGGACATAGCCCAAGGTCACAAACGGGAAAGGGATAACAGAAGAAGGAGCTAGCACCTGAACCTTGATAATTCAGCAGCGCGAAGGGAGAGGTTGTGGCTATCATAGAACCTGCACCAAAAGACTGAAAGGGCATGTGTTTAATCACAAGTGAGACCATTAAGGTTTCAGAGAGCCGATTCGGCTCCGAGAATTGAACATCCTTGACCAAGAGGTTGCGCATCCCTGAGGGAGAATAGGGGGGTCTGCATCAAGGTTGCTCCCCATTACTGAACTCTCCATGGGGCTACTCCCCTTGTATGCACTACCTCTATCTCTCCATCGTCATGACTTTCTTTATCTCTCAGCCTTTGACAAAGGATTAAATCCCCTTGTCGATATGTCTCCTCCTGACATTGTACTTGCTCTAACCAATCATGGGAAAAATAATAGCTCCCCCTGTGGGTATGTCTCCCCTTGTCTACATGCTATTGATCTTCCTTTCTAGATTCTCCCTCTCTGATTATTTTCCTTCTCTGCAAGAAGTAGAGCTACCTGTGAAATGTTTCATTTCCTCTCTTCCAATAATGTTTATTATCCATTGGTGCTTCCTCGTGTAATTCATTGGCATATATAAAAAGCATTCAAAATTTGATTTCTTCATTTACTTGTCATGTTCACTTGACCATACTGTCAAATGATTTTGTTATGATGATATAGCTTATATTGACAAATTCTCTTTCCCTGTTCTGATATACCTTTCATTGCTTTCCTTTCTGTAATCAATTGATTTCACTGATTCCAATTGAAAATACATTGTTATGCATTAGTTCTAACCCATGCTCTATGTATCTACTAAGCATCTCACAAATCCATCTACGTCCATATGTCACAGACTATCCATAACTCTGCTACTCAATAGTCCAAAATGTTGATCGATCTATCATTGTATTATTCTGAAGACTTCACCTGAACATCACATATCAAATGTGTCCACTGGAAACCAAACTCTGCATGTCTAGAACAACATGTACTGAAGATATCTCTTCCTAAAAACAAACATAAAATTCTTCCTGAGTAATTGCCAATTGACACCTGTGTGGGAACACTACTTTCTCAATCTATCAATCTGTCATTTTGTACTTCTGTTATCTGACTGTACTGAATCTATCTATGTAAATACCTCATACTGCTCGAAAGATGGTTCATTGATCTGTAGTATCTACTGCATGATCACCCCTTGTTCAACATACATATTTACTGGGAGTCTCCAAGCCAGGTGGCTTGGAAAAATACTCGTTCGATGCAGCAACAATATCCATGGATAAACTAATAATATAAAAAAATTCTACCAATAGAATTTTTGATTACCTAGATTATCCACCTCGAATCTTATGGAGCCGCCTACTTTCTCACTTTAACAGCCATGGTCTTCCTCTTGAGAGGATCCATTGGTTCTCTCCAATTACGATATTTGGATCTTGAAAGACCAACTACACAGTAACAGCGGGAAGAATGAGTGGTTTGTTCAGGAGGGTGTGGGATAAATAAAACCCATCCACTGAATTTAAATTTCAAATTTTGCAAGAAGCGGGTTTTTGATGTATGGCATGCGTAGATGCATGGACTGACTAGATCAATAGTTGCGGGTAACCAATATCCAACCTGACTAAGCCATTTTTTATTGATTTTAGAGGTCTTTTATTACTTGAACCTCAGAAAGAGATGAAAAATCTTTAACTAAAGGTAGATTTTAAGTCTTTCAGGTCGGACTTACTGTTGTGTCTTTTTTTATTGTATTTTATGTTATCTTAATTTTAATACTCATATGTGTGGCCTTTCTCTTTACTTGATCTCTGAACATGGTTGGAAGCTTTCCTGCTAGAGGCAATGGAAAGGGGATCGAAAATTACTCTAAAAAATAATTTTCAAGCAATTGATGAACTCTTTGGTGTAAAAGTTGTGTAGAAATGTAGAAGACGCCTTGAGGCAACTTTTTTTTTTCTAGTAGAAAAAATTCCTCAATTATATTTTATAATATAGTGTGTTCTCACATTGAGTACATCGGTGAAGAGATCGTTGTCAAGTAAATCTTTCACCAAGCAAAAGGACAACATGCCAAATTTGCTGCCAAGAGATCAAAATTTAAGAAGGAGCGGACAATCGAAAAGATACATCAGATCTTAAGAAAAGAGTGAAAAAAAAAAATTATGGAGTATGAGAAATGTGGATGCAAGGATTTTGAAGAAATAATGTAAGTGATGTTGAAAACCACTGACAAAGTGTGCCTCTCTTCCTAAAAAAATTGTATAGCATGAGTGGGTCCCTCATGACCATCCAGCCAGTGGTTGTAATAGAGTACACCTGCTTTCCTCTGTAAAGTTGTCTTTGATAAATGGTTCGCTTCCCTGTTGTACTCTCGAGAGATGTGAGAGAATGACAGTTTCTTGAAGAGGCGCTTGAGCAATCTCATTCTATCTTTCCAAGCCAAGAGTGTGATGGTTTGAAGTTTACCATGTTGATTCAGCCAATCAATGATAACTTTGGAATCTCTGATCATATGTAGGCTTTCTATGTTTAGCCTAGAAGCCAAATGTAGTGTTTCTCAGGCACCCAATAATTCTTCCCTTGTGTTGGTGTCTGGACCACAGCAGAGATTCTATCTATAAAATGAGTTTTTACTGAGATTTGCCAGTCCCATGCACCACTCAAAGTTCCATTTTGTTGTGATGCACGATCAAACCACCTTGAAGCAACTTATAACTAGGAGGATAAGGAAGAGGCATCTCATGCTCCTTCCATCTATAGAAATAGCTCCTTCCATCTATAGAAATAGATACATCTTTGCAAAAATGAGATTACCGATTAAAATTTTTAACATAAACTTAAGTATTGAAGAGTTACTTTATTATCGAAACTTCATTGTTGAAGAAGGGTGCAATTTTAAACATAATATTATTTGAAGAGTAATATGTAAACCCAAAAATTACTTTAAAAAAAAAACATTGCTTGACGAGTACCGAGGTACCAGGGCTGGTCAGACGGCATCGAAGCGGGACCACCAATACGACAGGAAATGGGAGGACAGTCACAGTAGGCCGCAGCGGTTCGTTGGAGATGGGACAGGTGCGATTACCGGGAAAGCCAAAATGGCACGGGTTTTGGAGCATACAAAATGACCTCCCGTGGCTGGAGACGTCCCGTCTCCGCCGCTGAGAATAGATAGCTTACGCCCTACTTTAGATTCTGCTAGAGACTTCTGGACTCTGAGATACACAACTGTCAATCCTCTGGACTTTAGCTTCTTCTAGAGACTTCTGCATGGAGACTTTAGCTTCTGCTAGAGACTTCTGGACTCTGAGATGGCAATCTTGTGATATGTGATAATTCAAAAATGACACATGCTTCCATTGATGTCTTTCTTTTGTGGGCACAACTGAATTTTTTCCATCGTTCTTGAAGTGGTTTTGCTAATTACAGCTAATTTATGATGTTCTATAAGGTTTGTGAAAGGGCCTTCAGTGGTACTCAGGGTGGTCCAAGCGCTGTCAAAGCGTTCGGGCGAGGAAACAGTGCGCGCTCTCCTCGCTCTGAACAACGATGGCATGGAATTCACATTAGCGTTGTTGTCACCGTATCTTTGAGTGCAAGGCTCGGCTCTTGATGTTATTAGAGTTTTGGCATCAACGAATGAAGAATACAGGGTTTTACAACCAATCTATGAATCATTCACTGTACTCGCCCAAAGAATGACAATTGCTGTGCAGATTGTATTAGGAATATTCCAAGATACATTCTAATATTTCCAGTGACTGATCAAGCACTGTGTCGATTACACCAAAGGAGGCCACACGTGAAGTAGTTTTTGGTTGGGGAAGACAGCCAGTTGTTCTGAGGACATTTAGCCAGTGATGTGACTAGTGCAGATTGATATCTTCTCCCTTATCTAAACAATGTTGATTGTGTCTCATAAACTTGTTTTTAAAAATGCAGAGGTTTCAATGAGGTTGTTAATGGCTTTAGTTATCATTGATGGGTAGTGATGGAGTGGAGGATGTTCTTATATCAACTTAATTTATCTCTAAGCAAATATTTTACTTCTCAAGTTAATAATAATAATAATATATTTTTAAGGTCATAAAGTCCAGAGAGGTATAAATACCCTATTTTTTTTGGATTTGAACTTATAACTTTTTAAAAGGAAACACATGTTCTTAACTATTAGGCCCACTCAAGCTGTGAACTTACAACTCTCGGTGGTGGCATCTTTGTGCAAAAGCATCCATACTCTTACATGTTCTCAAGCTAGTTTGTTTTTTAAATGTAAACAGCATAATTTTCTCATAGGATTTTATGGAATGCATCTTGAGAGTCTGAAATGCTTGTTTCTGAAATCTAGTCTTGTTTGATAGAGGAATTCATGATAGTCTTGTTTAATAGAGAAACTCATGATGCATAATGTAAATGTAGAATATGCCAACTTTATTTTTCTTTTTTCATAATCAACTTAGAATATTAAAAGTTTAAAATGAACTATTATAATGCAAATAATTAGATATGTTATTGCCATTATTCCTTTTTCACAATGAACTTAGAATATTAAAAGTTTAAAATGAACTACTATAATGCAAATAATTAGATATGTTATGATAGTTTTCAATGTTTGAAACCGGATATTAGATAGCCTTTATGATAGTTATAGAGCTTTGTGGATAGATTAGCTTAGCAAGCTTCTTCTTTGGAAGTAGGAAAGATATTTGTTCAACATCTTGTGGGTGGAGTGGTTCGGAATGAATTTGTCATTCATATTTGCTAATTTCTCTGCTATGAATAGTGTTGTTCTCAGTTTTTTGATTGGTGATTGGGGTGAACTTTGTTTCTAAGGTTCTTTCTATGCATGATAGTACTCTATGTTTTATATGCAAAGTTGTAATTTTTTGCTATCGGAAGAAGACTCTGTTGTCTCGGTTGTGATGTTATTTTTATATTCTAATGGAATATAATACTTTTTTCCTGGGTGAAAAAAATAGCTTTTTTGAAGATGTCAAATCAATTTGAAGAGTTTTTTGAGATGAGTCTTCTTTGATGGAGGAATTCATGATGCATAATGTAAATGCAAAATGTGCCTCCAAAAGTTTAAAATGAACTACTATAATGCAAAGAGTTAGATATGTTATGATAGTTTTCAATGTTTGATAGCCGATATTAGATAGCATCCTTTATGATAGTTATGGAGCTTTTTTGAAGATGTCAAATTAATTCCAAAACCTTAAACATTAAGAGATGATATTTTCTTATTTAAAAGTCTAAAAGAGCATTTGTGTTCTAAAGTGTTATGGATGAGGCTAATATGCCAATTAACTTCTATCCATCAATTTATTCTAGAAATGTTTTGAAGACTTCAATTTACACATATGACATCATTAATCATTTTCAATAGTTGTTAACACTAAGATATTTCCAATTCAACTTCAACTTTTAAATGGAGTAGCCACTCTCACTTCTCTCTTGGTTTACTTATTTAGTTTTAGGCTATTCATAAGTAATACATTGTTAGAAGCTTTATATGTTCCATATTCACTTTAGCTTTTCACTTTGGACTATATAACTATTACATTAAAATATTGCTAAGAGGCGGGTATAAGCAGCAATGTTGCTAATTACACCTGTTGTTTATATTGCAATATAATGTCTCCCATTACACATTGTTGGCACAAGGGCAGACCCAAGGTTCAATGCTCAAGAGAACACCAACAAAACCCTAACTATCGGCCCTTTCGGCAACACCTGCGAAGCAAATGAAGTCTCACCTGAGGTAGAGGCAAGGGTGGTTGCAAGACTCAGGTATCTGCAACTTTAGCTAGGACACAGATCTGTGATTAGCTTGCTTATAGTGCACTTAGCATCAGTTATTTCCTAACATACATTCATTAATACACTTCCCAGAAAGCACAGAGCACCGTAGTAATTACTCATATCTAGCACTTAGCAATGATAAACACGTTATACTCAATAGATTAAGCACCTAGCATCTTATGTCTCATATCTAGCATGCATTCGTATCTTATAAGCTCAAAGCATCAATAGATCTATCTAAACATATCAAAGCACTTGGCAAGAGAGAGAGGTAAACACATAACAACAAAGCACATAGCACCATACACATAGTTACAGTGGTTCACCCCCACCCTGGGGCTACGTCCACAAAGTCTTCTTTATATTATCTTGGTCAAGCAGTTACAGCACGGAGCTTCAATGACCCTTACCCTACACAGGACAAGAGATCTGTGCAACTCGCTAAATCCTCTTTCCCCGGGTAGATCCAAGCACTAAGCCTTCTCACACTCTATGCACTCAGCACTATTACAGCACTCACAAAGTATAGCACGCACAGAGCTCTTACAGTCACACAGACTTCTGATCACATAGATCCAACTTATGCACTAAGCCATCGACTAGACAGGGCCCCTTCTTACATGGCCTAGACCTCTATTTATACGTAGAAAAAGGAATAAACAATGGCCGACATCCCTTTCCCGTTACAATATTCCCAAAAAAACCCAAAAAGGTTCCACAAAAAGGTGGCGAGATCCTGCGATCTCCGCTTCGCTATGCACTCCGTCTTCGACAGGCAGTCGAAGTACCAAACAGTCAACTATGACCAAGTATTCCTCAAAACTTGGTCGAGGGCCAACAAGCCCACAACATTCACCTGTGACTCATCCCGAGTCACTCTTCTCTGGGTAACTCTGCCTCGAAGGCCTCGAGCTTCGCTCAAGCTGCTTTGACTTGTTGCTTTTCTACTGTTTCTTTCTCGGCAAACTCCTGAATGAGTGTGTTACTAACTAGTCCTTCTAAGCGTTGCTCTGTTGTGTTCACAACTTGTTCCAGGTCTATCCCTTGGCTCTCAATCTCTAAGAATAGTTGACATGCCCTATCCTGCAAAGGTTCAAGTTGTTGCGTTACTTCCATGACCTTGCTCTGGATCATATGAATCTGTTGTTGTACGACGCATTGTTCGTGGGACCTCTTCATTTTCTCTATGGTTGGTAGAGCCTTCAACTGCATCTGAAGTCTATCTGCCTGTTGCTTTGCCTCCTGGAGTTGCGACTCCTGTTTATGTAATTTCGGGTTCTCGGTCAGGCTCTCATGTATCTGCGCACTTCTGGTACTTAGTTGTTTGCATTCTTCATTGATTCCTTTGATCCTTTCTACTGTACCGCGAGCAATTATTTCTCATTGATCGTGTTCTTCTTGAGGGGTGCTCGGTATAGCTTGGAGCTCTAGTTCTACTACTCTTTGTTTCATTTTCTTAATGACTTCAGCAAGCTTCATTACTTGGCATTCTATGGGTTCTCATGCCTTCTATTCTAAGCCAGTCACAGGGAGAAATGCTCTGTTGACAGCTTCTTCGATCCCGATTTGCTTCTCGAGCAGTTGCTCCTTTTCTTTCTGGATCTTTGCACGTTCTTTATCATACTTCTCTTGGATGGCCTCCTTCTCCTGCTGTGCAGCTTGGCGTTTCTCTATGATTTCCTCGTGTGCGTGCTTTAGGGCCTGGGTGGCCTACAATGTTACTTCTTCTGCTTTCTGAAGGCGTACTTCTACTAGGTTAGCAATCCTGCAAAGTTGAACTGACTCGTCTCCTGCTTTGGTTGTTCCTTCTGGCACAGGCACAGTGGGGACTGCGCGGTTAGACTGGAGGGCACGTTGTACTCCTTGGAGTTCAACTTCAATTCTGTCGTACATCGTTTCTTGCTTGGCCTCCTGCTTTTCTGTATTCTCTTCTATAGCTTCATTCAGAGTCACAAGGAGAAAGCTGAAGTCATCTGGATTGAGCGTGGTCTTCATCTTGGTCACGGTCGCTTTGGCTTTCTTCTTAGAGGAAGAATTTGAAGGTGACACTTTTCTCTTCTTTAGAACTTCGACTTCGTCTTCTAGTTGTTTCTCGAATTCCTCTAAGTCTTCGTTGTTACCTTCTTGATCTGGTGTGACGGAAGTTGTCCTTACAGAGAGGCTATCCACATCTTGAACCTCTTCAATTTTCTTCGTCTCCTTCATCTTCTTTGTCTTCTTTGTCTTATTGGGCCCAGGTGTGTCCTGCGCATCTTTTGGGTTGTCAATATCTGAAATGTCTATTGGGTCTGCTAGAACAAGGAGGTTCGTCGACCATTCCTTGGTGATTTCTTCTAAGTCTTCTTCAGTCAACTTATAATAGGACTGGAGTTGTTCCTGGTGTTCATCAGCGTGTGGAGTTAGGTAGATAAAGTGGCAGTCCTCACTAAACTTTATCAAAGGTCAGAACCTTTGTAAAGTGTTCGGGGTTATGCGAAGTGCACCCCTATAGTTGCTTTCAGTTGGTTATAGTATCTGTGAAAAATGGCATTTGACTACCACTGCTTGCCCATGTCCGTCGAGTACCACAAGGTACTGAACTTCGCAGCTAATGGTTCGAATGGGGTGAGGCCTGGGAAAGTTGTGCCTTCCGATAGCTCCCATGCAACAAAGGTGATCAATATCAGCAACCATCTGAAATGGAATTCATGCCCCTAGTCCTGGGCTTCTCTACAGTCGATCTCTAGCCGATTGACCAAATACTTTTCCCAATTCATCTGGAGTCCTTCTATGCATTTTTCGACGAGGTCCACTACGAAGCCTGATACTTGCATAGGTCTATTCTTACGGACCAACTTCCCTGCTATCAGCTGACATGTGAGGCGCACCGCGCCACTCTCGATAGATGCGACCTTGTAACCTCGCGTGCCTTTTTCAACGTTGTCATACACCTCTTTAATCTTTTGTGAAAGCACGCGGTCTGCAGTCTTCCCAGGGTAGTACTCATGGGGATCAGGGCCCTGCATGCTAAGCTCGGTAATCCTATTGATCAGCGTCGGATCAACAGTTATGCCACTATTCAACCACAGGTATCCTCCATGGTAACTTGCTAACAACAATTTCACGCAAGCAATCACCTCCTGATGTCTGCCAAAGTGCGGTATTTTCATGACGTTGAGTAGAGTAGACTGCGCAAGGTTCATCGTCCATTGTTGAGGGACGATCTTTAGATTGAGGCCCTTAGTCTTTGTTAAGTACTTAGATGGCGTGAGCATGATGTAGGCTTTACGGTCTCCCAGGTTGAAGTCACAACACTTCAACGTTGTAACCTTGTCTTGATCTGCGTGGTAGGTGTGAACTCCTTTTGGTAGATATGCAGTGATTAGGGTGTAGTCGAAGTCTCGAGGGACATTGTCCCTGTCAATCTCACCACTTAAAGGAGGAATGTAAGCAGGTAGAATGGTTGGCACTATCCTAGTGTTGGATTCGTCGTGTCTATGCTTAGTTCTCGCCTCTGCGCTAGCTCGAGATGTTCCAGCTCGAGCAGTCGAATCAGAAAAGATATTACTATAGATGAAGTCTCACTCGAGGTAGAGGCAGGGGTGGTTGCAAGACTCAGGTGTCTGCAACCTTAGCTGGGACACATATCTGTGATTATCTTTCTTACAACGCACTTAGCATCAGTTATTTCCTAACATACATTCATTAATACACTTCGCAGAAAGCACAGAGCACCGTAGTAATTACTCAGATCTAGCACTTAGCAATGATAAACACGTTATACTCAATAGATTAAGCACCTAGCATCTTATGTCTCATATCTAGCATGCATTCATATCTCATAAGCACAAAGCATCAATATATCTATCTAAACATATCAGATCACTTGGCAAGAGAGAGGGGTAAACACATAAGAACAAAGAACATAGCAACATACACACAGTTACCATGGTTCACCCCCACCCTGGGGCTATGTCCACAAAATATTCTTTATATTATCTTGGTCAAGAAGTTACAACACGGAGCTTCAATGACCCTTACCCTGCACAGGACAAGATATTTGCGCAACTCGCTAGATCCTCTTTCCCTGGGTATATCCAAGCACTAAGCCTTCTCACACTTTGTGCACTCAGCACTATTACAACATGCACAGAGTACAAAATGCACAGAGCTCTTACAGTCACACAGACTTCTGATCACATAGATCCAACTTATGCACTAAGCCATCGACTAGACAGGGCCCCTTCTTACATGGCCTAGACCTCTATTTATACATATAAAAAGGCCTAAACAATGGCCGACATCCCTTTCCCGTTACAATATTCCCAAAAAAACTCAAAAAGGTGGCGAGATCCTGTGATCTCCGCTTCGCTATGCACTTCGTCTTCAACAGGCAGTCGAAGTACCAAACGGTCAACTATGACCAAGTATTCCTCAAAACTTGGTCGAGGGCCAACACACACTTGTCAATGTGCTCTTGTTTTTATTTCATGATGTCACTGCTCAACCAAGTGATTCAACCTCATGATTGTGCTCATAGAATTGTCTTTTGAATCTAAGTATTGTGTTGTTAATCTGAAAATTAAGAAATGATTGATGTTCCATGAGAGTTACAAAATAAATTAAAGTATTGGTCGAGTTCCACAACAATGTGACTCGAGGAGTAATGATTAGTGAGAAATGGAGGATGCAATCATGTCTAAGGCACATGAGGAAAATAGGAATAGGGATACACTCAACATGGAACTAAGGAGGTTTTCAACGACCTTCCTTTGATTGTGATAAACAATCTATTGTTGAAATTACCAGAGCCTTGCTTAGATTGTAATTTTGAGGTTTTGGGTTGATTTGGAACTCCCTCTAAACTCCTAAATTCATAGTTATTAGTTGAGATTGTGGTTTTGAAGTTAGATCGATCACGATATGGAATAACACCAACAAATCATTCCAAAAATTGGGATTGCAGGTGTGGGAGTATTTTTTGTCCGATATTTTGAGGACTTTTTGTGTGGGTTATTATGGTTTTTAATGAGAATATCTAGGGCATAAATAACAAATGCAAATTCCAAAGATTTCCTCCTATATGGGTGTATTTACACTACAATTCTTTTAAGATGGCTCACTTTACACTACAATTCTTGTTTCCTTAAACTAATTCCAACTATTGTCATCACAAATGTGTCAAAGTACACATGGAAAATAATAATTGTATGTGTATATGTTACACGTGAAATTTGCACACCTAGGTACCTCGCCCTAAGTGTCGTAAAGTGTCATATAAGTGTCGCATACACCTTGACACCATAGAATAATCTATGTTACAATCCCTAGCCATTGTGGAGGAGGGATATATTACATGAAGGCCAAAATACCAAGTACACATGAATTGTTATTAATATTCATGGAAAAGGAATTGATTAAATGTGAGAATCAAGTGCACATGAATTATTATTAAT
>SNQJ01S0141827.1:0-11330 GCA_010110895.2 Picea sitchensis | reverse complement strand
CGAGGAAGGGGGGTGGTTTGGGAGTGTGCGCGCAGAGGATAGGGATGAGGGGAATAAGGGGAGTGTAGACGAGGCAGTGGAGGGTTGTGTGGGGAGAGGAGAGGGGTTAAGGGGAGGAGATGTGATATGGTGGTTCAGTTTGCATACAGAGGAGAGGAGATGCTAGGGTGTCACATGCACAAGAGAGGAGGGAGTAGGGGAAATACCATGTGCAGAGATGATGGGAGGAAGTGGTGGTTGGTTTGGCAGAGGTGAGGAATGCTCGCATGGAGGAGGGAGCTAAGTGGAGAGAAGGAGGAGTCAGGGTTTTGGGAGAGGGTCGAGCAGCGGAAGGTTGCACACAGGCTAGTGGAGGTCAGTTCTGGTGCATGCAGGTGGAGGTCGAGGTGGTGAATAGCGCAGAGGTGGAGGTGGTGAGGGGGTCGTGGTGGCAGCCCAGGTGGTGGAAGGGTGACCAACCACCCCAAAAAATTAATTTTTGACAAATGGGTTTTTATCAATAGTTAAGGGACGGGAGGTCATGGGTTCAAACCCCCTCCCCTCCTTTTTTATTTATGCGGTTTTCTGGGAAATTCTAAGCAAAGGAAAAAGGATGAGGTTGGGGTTCAAATCCCAGGGCCTACAAATGGCCATGAACAGGCCTACAATTTCATCCCAATTCAAAAATTTTAATATCTAAAGGGGCCATGGAGGCTTGGGCCTCGTGCCCAAGGGGGGTTCAAATCCCCTCCCCTTTCAATCTTTTGCACACACAAAACTAATTGAATTCAGCAACTAGCAAACATGACATGTGAACCAGCAATCAACTTGAAATCTAAACTAGCACTGAGACAATCATCCTGAAGGAAGGAATAACACTCTTCTATGCAAAATTTCACCACAACCAGCAAGTTTTTTTCCTTTTGAATTAGGACTAACGGGGATTTACCTAGCTCAATGTCTGAATATTGTTGCATGGTGTTGGTTGGCTGCCCAATATAGAGTTTCACCCGCTACAAGGAGGCCTCCTTCTACTTCCATTGAAGCCTTTTGCAGAGCTCCCTCTCCCCTTGGCCAAAATGTCAAAATGACTTGAGAGAAGGGAGAGGGAAGGTTTTGTATTTTTAATATTTTCAAAAAATCAAATTCCCAAAATTACATGAGGGAGGCAGCGTGTCCTCTTCTCAATTTTTCAAAATTTATGAAATTTTTTATAATTTCTTCCAATTATTATTTAATATTCCTTAAAAACTATGCAAGTCAAAGATTGACTTTGACCTTGTTGTTGTTGACTTAGCCCCAAAAAGGCTGCCAGGTGAGATAGAGTCAGAATTGGACACATGGCACATCGTTAGAAATGTATCGATGAGCCCGTCAAGAATATTCCATCACCAATCTAAAATAATGCCACCTCATCCCTCAATTTCGGCCTGAAACAGTGGCAGCTTAAAACCCCTAACTTGTTGGTGGGCCCACATGACACCTAATCTTGTGAAAGGCACCAAATCGCTATACAATATCCAATCGAGGCAAATGAGGTATCAATGAGTACTTCGACAAGGTGGCAATCGATTTGTGTGTTGGGTACATCAATGGTTATTTTAGTTGTCATGAAACCCTGCCATGCGAGTTGGTTTCCCCCCTTTGCCGGAAATAATTGACCAACTTATGACAACTCTAACTGGGCCATACGTGGTCAGAATGAGGCAATTGAGGAGCCATTGGAAATTTATTTGAGTATATTACAGCGTGGCATCATTAAAGCTCTAATTTAAAACTCTTTACTAACAAGTTTTAAACCCCGAAGCATTGCAACCAATATGGTGTCTGAAATTGGTCATGAACTTGTGAAAGCTCGTTCTTACCAACCAAGGGTTGAAACCAAGCACGAGATATACCGTTGGAAAGGTATCACACTGAACTACACCATTTATGGATTTTATTTTCTTTTTGAAAAAATAATCTGAGCAGAATCAGACCAGGAAGTCATAGCTATTGGTTTTGGACATTCGGGTGACGCTAACTTTGCATCCTTTGTACGGGGTCATAAGGACTCAGTATCAAGCTCATGATAGCCCATTGGAAATATTTTATTGATCCCTACACTATGGAAGCATTGTGTTTCCAAAAATTTTACCAGAAAGTATATTATCCTTTGTGAAAGGACCTCGTCCCCAAGGGACTCTCCTATTGACAAGCGAAGGGGGCCAACGTTAAAATTCTTGTAAACTGCGTGCTTAGCTCATGAAACCTAAACTGAACAATATTGAAATGAGGAAGAAATGATGTGGGAGGGTTCAAAACCCCCTGAAGTTAGTCAATTGATACTCTTTCAAGGGAAAAGGCCATAGTAACTATGACCCCTGCCACTATCTTCGACTAGAACCATAGCACCAAGGGAAGTTTGTGTAGCAATGATTGTGTAAAACACCATGTTGAGCCCAGAGCATATTTTTGGGTTAACATTTTTGGTGCTAGAGGAGAAATTCCTTCCAAAGAATGTAGAACAATGGGATCACCCGCGTGATAGGAGATAATACTTGGTGGAAATTTATACTTTCAAAGTGACCAATGTGGGTGAGGGGGGGATTCAATTGTAGTATAAGGACCATTATTCACATTAGGGATAACCGAAGAAT
Source organism: Picea sitchensis (assembly GCA_010110895.2). Classification (NCBI taxonomy): domain Eukaryota; kingdom Viridiplantae; phylum Streptophyta; class Pinopsida; order Pinales; family Pinaceae; genus Picea; species Picea sitchensis. The sequence goes on along the minus strand of SNQJ01S0141827.1, from coordinate 8,712 downwards.
GAAAGCAGTCCAATAAATATATACAGTAGAATTTATATTGAGATTCACATAAGATAGAAGAATGGGAATAATGACCCGGGTTTTGTTGAGCAATGTGGCCCAAGTGACACAGGTCCCTCACCTGGATTATGATTTAAATTTGATAATCGAGGCTTAAGGTGAACCTTCACTCAACACAAAGTCTCATGCATACCTTCGATTCTCGACACACAAACATTAAAATGGGGATTTTTTGAAATCAGAGACCCACTAGAGAAAAACTAGCAAGAAAACCAGTCAAACAAGGGAGTAAAGAAATATAAAAACCTTTGTAAGTAGGTGTTGAAATATCAAGTGCTCACAAGTGATGGAACTTTGTAGGAAAAATGATTGTTGCTTGGAAAAAATCAAATTGTAGGTGGTCATGTAAAGTGCAGTTGCAATCACATAGCTATGTAAGCCATCATGCCATCATGGTTTTTAGCTTCCCCAGAGAATGATATGCTACCTCCTTAGACTTTCCCCACTGACTTTGATTAAACAACAATCAGTTTTACTCCTATTTAAGATGACATTAAGACAGAGTTTCCCAAAATTCCAAGTATGATAAAAGGGAACCTAGGAGTTCATTCTTTTCAAACAGCCATCCAACAATAAGAAAAATACCCTTCCCATTGAACACCAAACAAACCAAAAGAAGACAACCTACGACACTAAAAATGAAAAAGACTAAAACTAAGGGAAAAAATCAAAAAGGGGCTTATACTCCAAAATCGAAACCAAACAAGCAAAAAGACTCAAAATTGAAACCAAGCAGGAAAAAAGGTTCAAGATTGAAACCAAGGGAATATATACAAGCATAAAAAAGGCAACATCAAATACATACAAGAAGGAAAATCAGCAACAATGAATACATACAAACAGAAAAAGAACAAGTGGTGACTTATGTACAAGATGACGAGGTCTCTCAGGAGTAAAATAACTTTAGGTCACCACCATTCACGAGGAATTGAAGTGGTTCACCATCCAAGGCTTTTAATCTGAAATCATTTGTCCCTAAAACCTCATAGATTGTGTAAGGACCCAACCATAAAGAATCAAACTTGAAATGTTTGGATGGGGCCTCATGTGCTTTGTCCCACATTAAGACATCATATCCTACTTTGTAATTTACCATTGTGGCTCTTTTAATGAAGGAATGTTTAACAATGTCTTGCTTATTTTGGAGGTGTTAGAATGCGTCCTTTCTTACCTCTTCTAGTTCAATGAGTGTGTCTAAACGATGTTGTAAATGTTGAAAATCATCTTCTGCCTCAGCAATAGTCAACCTCAAGGATGGAATTTGTAATTGAATGGGCAGGAGAGCAGGGGCTCCATACACCAGAGTGTACGGACTTTGGCCCGTTGATGTCTTAGGGGTTATACGATCAACCCATAAAACAAATTTTAGCTTTGTGTGCCAATCACGTTTGTTATCCTTGACTGTCCTCTTAAGGATCTGAATCAGATTTTTATTTGTGGATTCAACCAATCCATTACCTTGGGGGAAATAGGTGGAAGATTGAAAAAGTTGGATGACATATGTAACACCAAGGTGGAGCATGACATCATACATGAAATCTTATCCATTATTAGTTAATATCTCAGCAGGGGTTCCAAAACGGGATAAAATGTTACGTTCAATGAATTCTACCAACTGCTGACTCATGGCATTCCTAAGAGCAATTGCTTCAGCCCAATTTGTAAAGTAGTTGATAGTTGTTAAGATGAATATGTGACCAGTGTTGGAAGGCGGTGAAACTGGCTTAATAAATTCCATGCCCCATCTTGTGAAAGGGACTTGGACTTCAATAGGCCTAAGAGGCAAGGTATCTAACTTTTTCTTCCCAATGAAGCATTGGCAAGATTCGCATTTTCACACTAGTAAATGGGCATCTTTGTGGAGTGAAGGATAAAAGTAACCTACATGTAAAACTTTTGTTGTAGTGGTTTTGGCTGAAAAATGACCTCCACAAACCCCGGAATGGCATTGTTCAAGTGCTATTTGGGCTTGGTCAGGAGTCAAGCATCGTGACAAAACCCCATCAAGGTTTCTTAGGTAAAGGATTTGGTCCTGTAAAACATATCGGACAACTTGTAAATGAAGTATTCTTTTGGCTTTAGTATCCATGTCTGGTGGGCACACACCATTGATTAGAAAATATATGATAGGCCCATACCATGGTTGTGAGGCTAACTCGGTTTTGTTAACCAGTTCTTCGAAAGCAATCAAGTCATCTACTTGAGGTGGTTCAGCTATGACCGAGGGGTGGGATTGCGTTAGCAATTTATCCAGTCCTATCCCCCTTATAATTTTTGTCGGTTTAATTTCCAATTCATACTCTAGCATGCGCTTGATACATTTGGACCACTTACTATGCAATTCGGTTTGATTCAAGGAAGTGACTAAGAGAGATGTAGGCACAAAAACTTGAACTTTGTAGCCTTAGATGCAATGTCAAAATTGTTCCAAGGATTTATACAAAGAATAACCATGTTTCTCCAATGTATAATAGTTTAGTTGGTGTGCCTTCGAATTTTGGCTTATGAAGGCGATTGGCCTAAGATTTTCCTCATGATCCTTTTGAAATAAGATTGAAAAAATTGTCTCATGTGATGAATTAGTGTACATGACAAAGTCCTTAGAGGGATTAGGATTGATTAACAAAGGGGTAGAATCAATGGATTTCCTAATGGATTCAAAATCCTGACGAGTAGGGGGGTCCCGTTTGAACCGAATGTCCTTCATAAGCTGATTTAGAGGTTTGACTATTTGGGAAAAATCAGGAATGAAGCATCTCAGGAAGTTTCTCTTTCCAAAGAAAGATTGCATTTCTTTTTTATTAGTAGGTAAGGGAAGCTTTTTTATTGCTACCACTCTCTCGGGATCAACTTTGACACCTTCTCGAGAGATGATGTGACCCAAAATGTTTCCCTCCATAACACCGAAAATGGTCTTCTTAGGATTTAAAGATATGCCAAATTTACGACATCTAAGAAGAACCTGCCTGAGGTGATCAAAATGACTACTTCGTTCTTTGGAAAAGACTGTGAGATCGTCGAAGTAGACAACAATCATCTTACCCAATAAGTCTTTGAAAGAAATGGCCATGGCATGTTGAAAGTTGTTCCCAACATTAATCAAGCCAAAAGGCATTTTGTTATATCCATATGTGCCCCAATGCGTAGTGAAGGTGGTTTTGTAACTATCGGAAGGCTTGAGGGATATCTGATTGTAACCGAAGAAACCATCTAAAAGGGACATCATTTGAGACCCAGAGACTTGTTGGAGGATCTCTTCCATCGGTGGAACATGGTAGTTGCCTTTTATGGACACCTTATTCAAATGTTGAAAGTCGACACACAAACGAATATCACCATTTTTCTTCCTAACGAGAACCAATTTAGATACCCATTAAGAGTAACGTACATGCTATATAACCCCGAATGCTTCCATATTGTCTAATTCAGATTTAATAGTTTGTTCCAAAGTAGGGTTGTTCTTTCTTTGTCTCTATCTGTAAGGTTTTGAATCATGGATTATGGGTATGGCATGGACTATCTCCTACATATCGAAAACCTCGAGATCTTAGTAGGACCAAGAAAAAACATCTTTGAACTCTGTCAAGAGTTACGTGAATTGAGAAATCTTGAAAGGAGAACATTATGACCCCATATATACTAGTTTTGGATCTTTCTCAATTCCCACGTTTATAGGGATGGCTTCCCGCACCTTCCTAATAGATTCACTATCAATACTAGGTGCATAGGTAGTGCCATCATTGGAATCAAACATGGATTCTAGTACAGACAAACCAGGGGGGAATCTTATTTGTCTTCAATTGGATTAAGTCCCCAGTTTCCTTTTCCAACTCATGGTTGATATATAAATCTTCAAATTCCTCCTTTCTTTGAAGGAATCTACAGATTTGTTCGTCAGTATCAAAAACTTGCCAAGAGTCAACATTATCAGGTAACGCAGGTCTATGTAAAATTTGGACCTTTACATCTTCGATAGACCTTACGAAATCCAAAGTGAAGCAAGAACCATCCAAGGCCAAAATATCAGCTACGTGGTTTGTGGCCCTAGGTACAAATTGAATGTTGAAAGATAAGAACTTCTCCATAAGTTCCTTAGCCCTTCAGTGGTATTGTTTGAGACGTGGGTTATGAACTTCATATTTACCTCTAATTTGATTCACAACCAATTCAGAATCTTTACTTACCAACAAATGGAAAATTCCTAAGTCTAAGGCCTTTTGGAGGCCTTGAACTAACACTTCATATTCAGCCATATTATTAGTGTTAGGGAATTCTAATAGAAAAGAGAAAGGGATTCCCTTCACCTTGGGATCACACAAAAGGACCCCAGCCCTAGAGTCGTGCTTGGATTTAGCACCGTCAAAATCCATACTCCACACCATTTCTTCCAATTCAGAAGGAGGGACATGTGCATCTTCCTCAGATAACACAGTGTACGTAGCCATCCCTATATCTTGAAAAGACACATGTTTTGTATTGTAGGAAGCAAGTACAACCTGCTCTCAGTATTTTGGCTTCCTCTTAATGACAACTTCAACACCTTTATGAGGAAAGGTGAAGTGGGTTCATTCCATGAAGTAACAACCCTTTTTTACTTTGGTGGACCACTCCCTCCCTAAAAGCATTCCATATGCTTCAAGTATATCTACTACCATCAAGTTTATGAGCATGATCACATCTAGAGCTTGGTTGAAAATAATGGAGATGTCCTTGATGTAACCAATGGTTTCTACAATCCTTGAATCCAAATCTAACAGATATTTACATGGGCCTATGCATTCAAGACCCAATCTTCTCATAACTCAAAGGGGCATGACATTGTGCCTCGCCCTTGTGTCAATGACACAGTTATGGAGCAAAAAATCAGAAATAAAAACTGATATACAGAAAGGAGGAACCCCAGGTTCTAAATCAATAACACCATATGCTTCCTTAGGTTGAGAAGAGGACTCTTTGGAAAGAGGAACTCTCTATTCCATTCGTGGAGTAGGAGGTTCTTGTAGAACACGTGAAAGGTTTTCAAACTGAGCAGGTGTTCTAAGAGAATCTAATAATTTCACGTGGGTAGGGACCTTCGCTAGATATTCAACAACGTTATAAGGTACCAGTGTTGGGAAACAGGGTGGTGGATTATTAGGCAAATTTACCTTGTTTGGAGTCCACGGAACCCTATTCCTTGTAGAGGAAGGTAATCTACCATTCGCGGGAAGTTTGCCTTTTTCATTGTCCTTGGGATCAATTTTGGTCCCTTCCACCCCTTACGGACTAGTTTTAGGGGCCTGACTCTTAGTTTCTATAGCAAATATTCTGAAAGCAAGAGGATTCTCATCGCAAGGAATCAAATCTTCCATGTTAACTTGGTCGTTTTGGGAAGTGGATGCAAGCTTGTTTTTCACTAGAGGTAGAGGGGCTTTTCCAGTTTTAGACAATTCCAGGTGACGTGTATACGAGTAACAATACTCAGGATCATGGAAGTCTTGGAAAAGGTTTCACCAATCCACCTCATCAGCATGTTGCCTAGGAGGAGCTGTAGGAGGGAAAGGAGGCCTTGGCCTCGCAAGAGCAGTAAACTGCAAGTCATTCACCTTTCGATTAAGGGAAAGTATTTGGTTGTTCATGTTCATTAACAACTTGAGCATTTCAGAACGTTCCCTTTCTTCAATCCTCGAATTTTGTGTAGGTGAAGGTTCATACCGAGGGCCCTCATTTCGAGGTACCTCATTCCTAGGCCTCTCATTAAAACGGGGTTGCGCTAAAGGTGAGGGAATCATACCAGATTCCTCCATGTTTCTCTCAATTTCCAAGGCACTAGCCTTAGCCGCCTCTAAAGTTTGTATTGATTTATATTTCAATATATACCTTACATTTGGATTCATAATGGTGATGTAGTAATGGAAAAAATTATTCCCAGATGTTTGGGAAGTAGTTGGGATCTGATTCAAGGTCGAGGTAAAGCGTTGATTAAATTTTCGAATTTGCTCCCCCTCATGGATGGATATGGTTGTGAAATCCATGAGTAGAGAAGCCACATCATCTGCCCCTTGGAAATGTTTCTTGAATTCTTAGATCATAGTGTCCCAATATAGGATACTATCATTGGGAAGCAAGTGATACCATCTCGTTGCTTCACCCTCAAAGGTTCTTACAAAACGTATAATGATGACATCGGGAATTGTTATGTCCATGAGTTCTAATGCATCATAGAAATTGTGTATATGTTCCTCAGCACTCAATGTACCAGTGCCACTAAACTTAGGAAGCATGTTTGAGGAATATGCAAGTATGTCATGAAGAGGTCGGATCAACCTCAAATGAGTCTAAGGTTTCCATGGCATTGCCATTGGAACAACTATGGGAGGGACACCAACAGTTGTTGGAATGAATGGAGGAAGAACATGAGGATTATTAATTATTGTTGAATTGAATAAATCTTTCTTTAGTGAAGGGATTTGAATAGGAGAACAGGAAGAGGGTGACTCAATTCGCACGGAAGGTGTAGCGTGTTTCCATGGTTTCCCATATGTATGTGTCTTGCTACTTGTTTTCTTTTGCAAACTTTGACTTCTTGTATTCCTGGGGGACATTGTTTCCCTAGTCTTAGGATGCTTCCGTCCTGCTAGCTTGCAAAGGGATCAAGTAAGTACTTTGATTACAAGAGATATATCACACCAACAACCCTACTCTTTCTGAAACGATATAGATTAACCTAACTATAAACAAAGCTTTGTTTTCATTCTTCTCAAAGTGGAAGGTAAAGTATGACATATTTATAAATTCCCACATGAGTTCGAACAAGTAGAATCGGACACAGACAAGGCAAAAGGAAAGAAAACTCGATGGTATTTATGAGTCCCAGATGCAACAAAATTTGAAATGGAACTGAACTATAACAAGTACCAAAGAAAACTCCACAGGATCCCTGAAGGACCTTGCCACAAACTTTTGTCAATAAGTGGGAAAAATACCCCAAAAAATGTGGGTCCAATACTTAGTACAAGTTTGGGATACGAGAAAAACTAAAGAGAATTGCAATCTCCCCAGTATGGTCGCCAGAAAAAGGAGACGTGTTATAAGAAAAATTCGTTTGTTGAGACAGATCCGACCTATTCGGCTGTGAATCTGGTTACAGCGTTTTTTATAGCTCGGCACGAGGCAGAGACTACCTGCACCTCAGATGGTCCTTTGCATGAGGCGGTAATGAAGGGGAAAAAGGAGAGGTGAAAGACTTACATGAAGTCTTTCTCAAGACCACCCACCATGGGTGTTGTCCTCCCTCAGCTTCCTGGATGGCCAAAATGGCCTAGGGGGTGAAAATTATGGACAATAGGATGAAAATAAGCTCGTTGATTTTTTGGACAACAAACTAAATAAAGAGAACAACGAGTTTTTCAGTCCCTTAAAGCATTGGAAAATGGCCCAGAATGGGTCCCCGGGGTAAACCGATGTCCTAGACAATTAACCAATGGATGACTCAAGTGAAAGAGTGCAAAACAAGGGTGAAACGTGAGCTTAAAAGATACATTCAAGTCCTTTTAGTTGGTTGTAAATTGCGAACAGCAATTTGTTTGAAGCTTTTAAGACAAGGAAACAAGCCCAAAATGGTTTGATACCCCCCGAGGTGACCCGGGAAGTGATCCCGGAAGATTTTCAAATCAAAAAGGGGGTTGTAAAAGGGAATGAACAACCTTTTTACAAGTTGTTACAACTATTATATAAGGGAAAGTATTCACAAATTTAGTTTTCAGTTCATGGGTGAGGGGTGGACTAACGAAAGGTTGACTTTAAATGTATTTTATTGGTGATTTTTTGTTATTAACACATGCCTTGGCCACCACACTACTTTGAAGGTTATCCCGATCAAGAAAACACATCATGGAACTGTGCCAACTAGTATAAGAAGAGTAGTCCTAGCAAACCACGATGGTTAGGTTCAAGTGTGCCCCATGCAGTTCAAAGAAGTAGGGATTAGCCACTTCTCGTCACTAACGCTTTTGGGCTCTTAAAGCCGCTTGGATGGAAGAAGGATACTTTCAAAAAAGAAGAGTCCCAGGACCCCCCTAAAGGGAGTTTTTTCTGAGCTTACCCAAGCAGAGTAGTGTTCCAACCAAGCTAAGCTAATCAACTCCTTGATCGTGTGGTACTAAGGAAATACCACGCGATTTATACTAATGAGACAACTTCTGAGGGGCTCTGAATGAAGACTCCCTGGCTTTGACTCTTAATATCCTATAAAATTGAAATTGTTGAAATGAAATACCAAGTCATCCACATGGTGAGGTCATGTCTTGCTTTCACAAGCGTGCCTCCTGGTTACTGAATTTGAAATCTATCTAAAACTATATACAAAAAATAAGTAAATAGATATATGACATATATTCCATGGGTAAATAATACATATATGTATGTAGCTAAATAGTATAAGTTTGTTTTGAGTGTATGGGGTAGACCCTGAATTGTTTTCAAGTGTTTTGTGGCTTTTAGCGTGTATTTAGCTTGTTGATTTTTGTATGGCCCCTTTAGGGGTATCCACCTTGTTTATGGATAAATCCGTAAGTGCGGACACAAACCGATCTCCCTAGATCCACCTGGATCTAGAACAAAACATGACAGAATAGGACGCTTTCCTTAAGTTTTAAATATTGAATTTACTAA
>SNQJ01S0141825.1:10284-24720 GCA_010110895.2 Picea sitchensis | reverse complement strand
TCCAGGTCTGACATCCTGCACACTCAAAGAAACTGAGTCAGCAGCACCTGTCTACACCAAGGTAGTAAAAACATCCTGTCATATAACTCAATGCATCATAATGAAAGTAAAGTTTTATCATATAAATCCAGATCACTTGCGAGAAAGTGTCCTCAAAGAATAAGTTAGGTAAGTGCGCCAGAGCGGGATGTTACATCAAGGAAAAACCAAATCTACACAAGTAGGTGCAAAGACTAAACATTCATCCATGAATCAATCAACTCAGATAAGTAAGGGATAGACAACAGAGAAAATTATTATCCTTCACCCATAATCGATGCAAATAAAAGAAGGTAATTTGAATCTATAGGTCTTTAAACACCAAAGTGATGATTGTCGATTCAGCTCATAGCTGACTTCTTAGGCATGGATTGATGACTAAAGAGATAAGGGACAAAAGATAAAAACACAATATTTTCATAATAATCATTAAAACTCACACAGAGAAGTCATTGAAATCAAAAAATGGGTTCACCAAGGTATTTTCATTCAACTCAGAGGTTTATCATTCACAATGCAGAGTTTATCAATAAAAATGCAGAGATGTACCCAAGTTCAAGCAATTAAAAATGCAAAGAGAAATCAAATTTTTAATCAATCAAGCCGCATAGGAACTCGTTCATAAAAAGGTGCAAAGTCTAAAAAATCAACTATGAATCAATAAACTCAAATATAGGCAACGTATAGACAACAAAGCAAACTCTTATCCTTCACTCACCATCCATACACAGAAAAGCATGACATTTGAATGTATAGGCCTTTAAACACTGAAGTGACGACTCTCAATTTAGCTCCTGGCCGAGTGCTCAGGCATAGACTGATGACTAAAGGGATAAGGGACAGAAGATAAAACCACAATCTTTTCATAATAATCAATACAACCCACACATAGAAGTCATTGAAATCACAAGTTGGGTTCACCAAGGGAAATCAATTCAAAAAAACAACAAGCAAGGAGATTATAAATACAAGTTAATAATTTATTAATGGTAGGAATGAGAAACATATGTTTAAGCACAATTTATTAAATTCCCTATAGTCTAGGAATCAAATATTATATAGCGAATCAAATCCAATATAGGCCTTAACTAAGGGAGCATATATCTGGGAATCAAATCAAATATAGGACCATCCATGCCCAAAGTAGCATGGTTGGATGAAATACATTCTGGATGTTATTTTCCTTGCATCAACAATCAAAGGTATTGTCTCCTTGGGAAAATTAACATTCGTAAATCCAAGGTGTCTAAGGGATTGAGGGAATTTTATCCTTGTACAGACAAATAACATACCATATTCATTCGCTTGTTGAGAAGTGGTGCAATGGTATTCAAGGTGTTATAGATGAAGGGATCCCATGCATTTTATTTATAATATGAGAATCTCATCTAATAAGGACATCATTTCATGTGTAGGACTCCTTCAATATCATCAATATTTTGAATAAATTTTATCATCTACTTACTTTATTAAAACCATACAACCAATATTTTGTATCATCAAAATATTTTGAATACATTTTATAATCTAGATTTACATTATTAAAAACCCACAACCAATGTTTTGTAGCATCAAGTGCAAAAAGATTGAAAAAAACATAACTTAAAAGATTTAAAACAACATAACTTATGAAAGAGTTAATATAATTTAACGCTAAACATGGCATTGTAAGAAACATTGTAAGAAACATCATAAGATAAACTTTGTAAGAAACATGGTAAGATAATTTATTAAAAATATTAAGATGATGTTCGTCAGATAATATTTGAATATAAGAAAAAGAACGAAAAATATTTCTATGCATAAATTTATATGAATTAAACCACATTCCAAATTATGTAGTCAAGTAATAGACTAGAACTATTACTAGTCAATAAAATAGTTTTTAAATCTAAACTGGACCAAAACAAATGCACACATACCAAATCTAAAATCTAAATACTAATTTTAACAAATTTAAAATAAACATAAATATAAACATAAAGATTTCTTCTACCTATACCAAACTATATAACACATTTATGCACACAATTTTATAACACTTTTGTAATCAGAATGTACAAATATTAACAAGTTTGAAATACACATAAAGATTTCTTCTACCTGTACCAAACACTTTTATGCACGAAATTTTATAACACTTTTATAATCAGAATGTAATCTTTTGAACAATTACACAAACTAATCACAAGTTGATCAAGCAATTTCACAAATTGATCAAACAATTACTCATATCTATATTTGTTTTTATCTTATTTAGTTCAACTAACTACAGATTAGTAATAAATTAAGAAATTAGTTGAAACATTTCAAATTAATCAGATTAAGTGGAAAACTGGTAATATACAAGGAACATTTAATTTGGACAAGTGAAATTGTGTTACATGGTTATGAGAGAATGTTGGGAATTTTTATTTGGGTTTAGTATGCACATTGTCCATTCGAGGCAGCGTCAACATGATAGAGATGGAATCTAGAGACACAATGGCCTTGGTCACCTATCTTCTCTACCTAGTTTTAGGAAAACAGACAACCCCAATGAGATTTCAATAATTTTGTTGTTAAATTGGTTTACTAGGGTGTACACCAGCACACTATTTAGGAGGTTAGTTTAAAATTGTTGGTTGATATCCTCCGTTTGGAGGGAGCAAGACCTACACTATTTTGTTTTGAGTAAGAATGTTGAATTGGTTAGGCCAGATCGATTTTGATAATGCAAACTCAGATTTTCTAACTGAGTTGATGATACAGACTTGAAGTTTCTGACTAAAAGAGTTGATAATACAGTGGATTGTAACTTGGCCGTGGGGGCCCAGCCTTGTGGCAAATCCATTGGCGTTCCCACGGCTTTACCATAGGGTTTCCCCCCCATGGCGAAGTCATAGTCCAATGGAGTCTATGGTTCCTTTTTGAGCAGTTTACTATGATAAAATTCTAATGTTTGGAAGAGAAGTCATATCAAAAGTGAGTGTTGTGTTTGATTGTTCTAGAGACTGAAAAAAGCGATATTCAGTCAGTTGCTGACTAAAATGCCAAGCATATTACATTAAATGTTGATCGGATAAATTTCAAGGAAAACCCAAATCTACACAAGTGTATATATTCTGGAGGTTGAGGGAATGACTACAGTGAATATACTACCTATGTTTCAATGTTTGTTCTCTATTTGTTGTGGTATATTAATGCATATTTTCCATATCATATTACAATGCAATATGTCATAACATATATTACTATATAACATATTACATTGTAATATGTTATAACATATTATAATTTAATTGAATGTTACATTGTAACACATTATTTCCTAGTAGCCTTGTCACACCCCGAGAATCAAACCTTCATAAGGTTTGACTTCTAGAAGTTCTTGGAAAATACAATGCACCAACAGTTTAAATATTTTAGGGGTACCAAGTCATTTAGGTACCAATCTCACTTCATCCATATGTTAATCCATCAAAACTACTCACATGAGGGTTATTTTAATTCTAGGATGGTGAATGACCAACCAACATGTTGCTCTCCCAAACATTGAGTGGTTTCCTAGGGTATGAGAACATGTCACCAGTAAAGTTTTTTTGCAGTTTGTAAACTATTTTATGTCTAAATTAGACTTTATTATCCACAATGAAGTATTTTTTATAATTATTCCTTTAGTCAAAGGGTCACTACAATTGCAGAACAAAATCAGAGTGGGAGACTAAATATGTATGTTTATAAATTATTTATTAATGTCCAAATATGTATGTTTATAGTATATTTATTAAACTTAAATATGTATGTTTTAAAAAAACTTCATTGTATGTATATTACTCCTCCATGATACTCTAATATTACATATGTAAAAATGGAATTATAAATTTAATTCGTACATATTTGTAATTTTTATAAAATAATTTGTAAATTTTTTAAATTTATTTCTGACAAATTTGTAATTTTTATAATTTTTATAAAATAAAAAAAGTTTGAAATGATTGTGACTTCGCAGAGGTGATCATTCACAATGCATATTTTATCAATAAAAAAACAAATATGTACCCAAGTTCAAGAAATTAAAAAAAGAGAGAGAGAGAGAGAAATCGGAGTTTTAATCAATCAAGATGCAAAGGTACACGTTCATAAGAAGGCACAAAGACTAAAAATTCAGCCATGAATCAATCAACTCAAAAATAAGTAAGGGATAGACAACATAACAAATTGTTATCCTTCACTCATCATCCATGCACAAAAAAGATGGGAAATTGAATCTATAGGTCTTTAAACACCGAAGTGATGACCGTCAATTTGGCTCCTAGTCGACTGCTCTGGCACAGACTGATGACTATAGGGATAAGGAACGAAAGATAAAAACACAATCTTTTCATAATAATCAATAAAACCCACACAGAGAAGTCATTGAAATCGGAAGTTTGTTTCGCCAAGGGATTGTCATTCAACTCAGAGGTTTATCATTCACAATGCAGATTTTATCGATAAAAGTGTAGAGATATACCCAAGTTCAAGAAATTAAAAATGCAGAGAGAAATTGAAGTTTTAATCAATCAACCCGCAGAGGTACTCATTCATATGAAGGTGCAAATACTAAACATTCAGCCATGAATCATCAACTCAAAGATAAGTAAAGGGATAGACAACAGGGAAACTTCTTATCCTTCACTCATCATCCATGCACAAAAAAGTAGGCCATTTGAATCTATACGTCTTTAAACACCGAAGTGGGGACCGTCGATTTGGCTCCTGGCAGACTGCTCAGGCATAGACTGATGAATAAAGGGATAAGTTACATAAGATAAAACCAGAATATTTTCATAATAATCAATAAAACCAACATGTCGAAGTCATCGAAATCAGACGTTGGGTTCGCCAAGGGGAATCAATTTAGTAAAACAACAAGCAAGGGGATTACAAATACAAGTTAATAATTTATTAATGGTAGGAATGAGAAACTTATCTTTGATTGCAATTTATTAAATTCCCTATATTCTAGGACCATCCTTTCATACTTATCCTTCTTTTTTAGTAAGATCACTAGAGAAGAGAATACATTCTTGTTTAGACACATGATTTCAACTTCTAACATGTCTTTATCCATTTATTGTGTTTCACTCTTTTGAGAATATAGAAAGCAATAAAGTCTAACATTGAGTGAATAACTACCCAAAATTAACTCAATAGCATGTTCATACTCTTTGAACATGGCTGAATCCACTAAGACCACATATATACTCCTTATAACATTTATTTAAGATTCATTAAAAGTTCCCTATGGTTGGATGCACTAAAAAAATGTATTAGAACATTTCTTTAAGACTCATTAAAGGTTCCCTATGGTTGGATCCACTAAGACCACATATAATGCAATGCATTAGAATCCCCATAACAAAGAGTTTGATCTTCATAACCTCACACACCCTCTAATAACATCAACATGTTTTATGCTCGATGAGGTGAAGGTATTGCATGAACATGGATTATATGCCATTGATAAACTTCCCATTAGCATTGTTTATGTCATTGAGTTTTTAGACTAAATTCTTTATTGTCATGTTACATGGGATGGGTATGAGGGTTTTTCATATTCCTAATATAAATTAATATGAGGTGGAGAAAATGTAATATTTGTGAGGCTTAGTTCAAGTTAGAAATCTAGATAAAATATAGTCATATAAGGTGGAAATTCACATTGATTGAGAGCAATCATGACAATAATTTCAAATGTAAGTGCATCATAACCTATTGTAAACATATTAATGTGAGTTTTAATGGGATATATATTTTGAAGAAGATGCAATTAAGTGATTCTTAATTGTCACAAAATTTATGGTGGTAATGAAGCCTATTTCTACAATTAGTAATGTGAATTTTAATGGCATAAATATTTTCAAGAAGATGCAATTAAGTGAGTCTTAATTGTCACAAAATTAATGGTTCCAAATGGTAATGTATACAATGATGCTAATGGAGTATTTTAGGTGATATTCTTACATTATATTTGTGATATAGAAAATTCTTTTCTAGGATGTTTTGTTTTGAAATTCGATCATTCAATATATTTTCCATATTTTCCAACATGCATAGTTTACTTGTTATAGCTTATAATATATGTTGGATGGATAGGATACTGCATAGGATCTTCTCAATAAATATGATAAATATTTGAGTGAGTTAAAGGTTAAATATTTAATAATAATAATTATTTTATATAAAGCAGGTCATTATTTCTAATTCTAAGACTTTGCAAAACTGGTGATATTTTGAAAGGGGCATACAAAGAAGATGAAAATAATGGTAGAAGTCCAGAATTATGGATTTATAAAACTCTAGAAAATTATTTACATTCTAACTGTCACAACTTATCCTATGTTATACAAAAATAGAAGACGACTAAACAAATATTAAAATTATTTTCAAAATGACAGTATACGAAAGACAGTATTCCAAAAAACTGTTTTCAAAATAATTGTATATCAAAATGACAGTATATCGAAGATTAAAACTATTGAATTATGCCACACTGTTGGCCCCCCATGGCCAAGTCACATTCTAGTGGAATGTGACTTGGCCACAGGGGCCTAGCCCTATGGCCAAACCATTGTCATGCCTACGGCTTGGCTATAGAGCTGGCCTCCCTGCGACCAAGTCACAGTCCAGTGGAATGTGACTTGGACATGAAGGGGGGAAGCCCTATGGAAAATTCATAGGGACACCAATGACTTGGCCATAGAGATGGGCACCTATGGCCAAGTCACAGTTCATTGGACTAGGAGTTGGCCATGGGGGCTAGCCCTGTGGCCAAGCCATGAGAACGCCAACGCCTTGGCCACAGAGCTACCCCCCCACATCCAGGTCACATTCCAATGGACTGTGACTTGGCCTCAGAGGCCCAATAATATGTCCAAGCCATTGGCATGCCCATGAATTGGCTACAGGGGCCGAAATTTAACATAATTTAAATTAAAAAATAAAATTAAAATTAAAACAAAAACTAAAATATCAGTGGGAATTTTGAGGTTACCTGAAGCTCGGCTCGCCCACCCAAAGGAGTACCCACCAAAACAACAACACAATCGCTTGAAGGAGCACCTACCAACACCAACATGAAAACATGTCCATGCGAAAACCACGTCCATTCCCTGACCCTGCTACAGAGACCAAAATATAAATTTAAATTAAAATTTAAAATAAAAATAAAATTAAAAAATAAAATTAAAAATAAAATAAAAACTAAAAAAATTCAATGTGAATTTTGAGGTTATCTGAATCTTGTCCCGCCATCTCGAAGGAGCACCCACCAACACGAAAACACAACCACCCAAAAGAGCGCCCACCAACACCAATGCACCAGCACATCTGCGTCAAAACCACATCCACGCCAACACTCAGTCCCTCACACAACACCACTCACTCAGTCACAGTTGAGAAAGTGTTACATGTTCGATGTCTGGTTAATATATAAGAAGGTTTTCGGCCGAAAGAAGTTTTTGGCCAAAAGAATATTTGGATTGAAAGATGTTTTTGTCCTGAATATATTTCAGCCTAAAATATATTTTCGGATGGAAAAAATCTGTCCAACTAAATTTCTACACGAAAAGAGAGGATGTCATCATTGTACCATTCAATTTGACGTTCCATAGTTCAGTCGAAACAAATATCTTTCGGCCGAAATAATTTATTTTGGAAATTTGGAGATGAAAACCCCATCTCCGTGAATTCACCCATAATCAAATTGCAAATTCATATTTTCCATAAATGGAAAAAAATTTGCAAATCTGAATTTGTCAAAAACATAAATGTAATATTTTTGTGGATATTACATTCTATGTTTAGCCTTCACTTGCCGACATTCTAGACATATCGACACGTAGTTGACTATGTCCACCTTCATTCCTTTCCAAAAGAAGAAGGGTTTCAGGTCTTCCCTCATCTTTGTGACTCCTAGATGAGCCATGTACACTGCTCTATGAGCTTTGTTTAAGATACAAATTATCAACTTGTCGTTAGGTGATACGTAAATCCGGTTATTATACCTCATTAATCCATCATTATCCACGATAAATCCCTCAAATTTTGGTACCAACATGGTGTCTTTTCTGATATTTTCCTTAATCTCTTTATACCAGTCATTGTCGTGTTGTATAGTTAGAATATTTTCACGAAGATTCTTTTGGAGTGTTATCACCAAAAATATTCATGGTCTCCAACTCAACATAGATCCCACTTTGTTCATTATTCCTTTTATGTAGGTAATCTCAAAATCGTTCTTGCTAAGAAGTTCTGACTAATGGCTTTGTCACACGTTCAAGTGACTTTGTGTAAAAATGTGTTGTAAACCAAAGTGGTCTGTTTTCAGTTTGAATTTTCGTCCAATTAGGTAGTGTCTCCACACTCTCATGGAATACACAATAGAAAAAAAATCCAAATCATGCATCACTTATTTATCCTCATGCTTTCTTAGTTTCCTAGATATGTAAACGATCACTCAACTATCATGCATCAAGAGTATTCCTATGCCTTCCTTGAATGCGTATGTGCATACTAAGAAGTTCTCATCCATGTTAGGGACTTTTTGTATCGTCACTTTCATCAAAAAATCCTTGATCCTTTGAAATGATTATGTGAATTTCTCTGTCTATAGAAACTTCTTCTTTTTCTTTTGTAATTTCGTAATCGAAATTGCTATCTTCGAAAAACCTTTGACGAGCAGTCAATAATATCTAGTTGAACCCATGAAGATACATACTTCTGGTACATTTTTTGGTGTAGGCCATTCCAAATAACCTATACCTTCATTGGATCCACAACGATTCCTTCACTAGATATAATATTCCCTAAAAATGAATCCTGGATTGATAGAAAGATCATTTTGACAGGTTCTCATATAATTTGTTCTCTCGCAAACATTGTAGTACCAAGTGAAAATGTTGGTCGTGTTCCTTTGTTGTCTGAGAATATATCAAAAAAGCATTAATGAATACTTGAAAAAATGTGTCCAAGTATTCACGGAACACCCCATTCATCAAGCACATGAATACCTCTGGGGCATTTGTCAGTCCAAATGGTAAAATGGTAAACTCGCAATGCCCAAAGCTCATCTTTAATGCAGTCTTAGGAATTTCTTCCTCCTTGATACATAACTAATGATATCCCGATCTCAAGTCAATCTTCTAAAACACCGTCGTGCCCTTCATTTGATAAAAAAAATGGTTTATTCTTGGAAATAGATACTAGTTCCTGATTGTTTCCTTGTTCAATTGATGATAGTTAATGCAGAGTCTCCACGACCCATCCTTCTTCCGTATGAAAATAACAGGCACACCCCAAGGAGACACACTTGGATGTATAATTCCTAGGTCCAACAACTCCTTCAGTTTTATTTTTAACTCCTATAACTCAGGGGTCAACATTCGATAAGGCATTCTTGCTATCGGTTTAGTTCCATCTTTTAAGTCGATGGTAAATTCCAATTGTCTTTGGGGAAACAAAACTGGTAAATATTCTCGAAGTACATATACAAACTCTTGTACTAATGGAAGGTTTTATAGTGCTTCCACCACGTTGTTGTCATTCAATGCTAATATTTCATATAGCTTGCATCCCTTGCACATGCTCTTTCATAGTTGTAGGGAAGAAATGACCCTTAGGGAAACTCCCTGGTTTCTTCCCACAATCAATCGTCTCTTTCCCTCATCATCGATCAAACTCAACCATTTCATCTTACAGTTGACTATCGCATCATGCGATTCCAACCACTCCATACCAATCATGACATCATAAGATCCTAAGATCATGACATACAAGTTGGAATTTGTTATAAAATATCCTAGTGTGAAGGTACAGTCAGTAACCTTTCCTCAAACCATATTCTTGGCTCTCAAAGCCATTTCCATGTAGAAAAACTCATCCTATTCGACTGCCTTTACCTTAATTATTTTTATTGTTGCACCATAAATAAATATCTTTGTATCACCTAGAACTATCAAAATACTAAAGGTCTCTTCATCAATGGTACTTGAGGTCTCGAGCATAGTAGATTGGTGATTGGCCTTGTGGTTATTCAACACTGCATGAATCCGGTGGTCCTTTCCCAAATATCCTACTATAGTGTGTCTGCCTGACCCAACTGTTATGGCCCTCTCAACCAGATAGTCACGGTAGTAATGTGGCTCTCCACATGTCCAACATCCAGTGAATGGTCCATTAATCCTGGTCCTCGAAGTAGAAGTTTATGGCCCACAAGCCTGAAACCCTTTTATGTTATGTTGAACATTCTTGAATTGATGTTGTTGCAAACAATGTTGCTGCCAGTGCGGTCGTCCTTTGTAGGGAGTCTATTTTTGAGGCATCGACCAGTGTCGTGTCATGAACATGGATCCTCTTAGAGTGCCTTGGTACCCTAATGGATGTTTATCTTATGTCTGATGTTGTTGCACACCAGATGTCATATGTCCTATTTGTCTCACAAGATTCCTGCTCTGACCCCCGTTGATTATCTCTTCCTCAGCTATGATGGCCTTCTGGACAACATCGTGCAACGTCTGAGGCATTAGTATCCTCACTTTCATACGAATGATGACGTTAAGTCCAAACACAAAATTTTTGACCTTGAGATTCTTGGTGTTCATATGTGGAGCATACCTAAGAATCTCCATGAAAAGAGCCTCATACTTAGGCACCGTACAAGCGCAATATCATAAGGAATTGAACTCATTGAGCTAGTGCTCAATGAATTCCTCAAAAAAATACCTCTCTCGGAACCACTCCTCGAATAGTTCCCATGAAACATCTTTGAAGGCCATTTTTAGTTGTGACAGGAGTGTCTTCCACCATAGAAAATTCTTCCCCTTCAACTGAAAGACCACCATGTAGACCTTCATGTTGGAGATGTAGTCCTGAAGTTTGAAGCACATCACCATGTTCTTCAACCATGCCTCAGCAGTTGCACCATCCGTGGCACCCAAGAACTTGGGAAACTTGACCTTCTCGAGTTCTCTTTGAATGCCACCAACTATAAATGTTTGGCGATATTTTTGTAAAAATATTCAAATTTCTAAGGATTTTATATAGTTTGTATAAACTTTTGGGATTTTTTACGGTAAAATAATTTTTTCCTATAGAATTTGGGTGAATCATTTTTAGAATAGCGAATCTGTTTTTGGGAAAAACCTTTGAAAAATAGCCCATGAGCGAAATTTATCCCCTAAAATCATCCCTGAGATTCTTCTCCTTTCCAATGAATTGTTCTTCTCCTTGGGAGTTAGACCCCTCTGGTGTGAATGCTACTTGAGGCATTGTGCCTCCTCCCCTATCACCACATTGTCTACCTCCGCGGATTCCTCTAACCATGATTACCTGTAGGGACACAATTCAATTTAATTAGTGATAAATTATTAATCAAGTGTTTACTACAGTGGAAAAAGTAATGATCCCAAGATGCAGGGTTGAACCCGCTTTGATACCATATGTAACAAACCTTCGTTACAGCTAAGAAAAAGAGAATTTAAGGAGAATAGGTAAAAATAAATAAAAATTAAAACATGAGGAAAATGACGTCTGCACATAAATTAAAACGACACATAATAAATGACATCATATATAGACTCATTACAAGAGACACGTCATTGAAACAATAACAACACAAGGCCAACACATCATTATAAATCAAAATAACACATAAGAATAAATAGTGTCACTTCTTAGCTCATAATAATCATCTTGAAGAATTTATAAACAATGATAAACCAAATAATGAATATTAAAATGACTACCCACCCATCCTATCCTACAAGGTTAGGCCCTCCAGGACACATAAGCAATCCTCAAGCCTAGGATCCAATTGATTTTTACCATTTAAGGTCTTAGGGGCTGGTGATTTTTTTGTGGAACAAGGAGGTGTCTACAACACACTAACACAATGAATTCCAAAACAAACTATACTAATCAGAAACATCAATGATAATCAAGGGTGCAATAGAATTCAAATAAACAATCACACATCACATAAATTACAAGGCGCAAGAGAAATTAATTACTAAATCAATAATTCAACGACATAATCTAAGGCACAATGTATTCAACTTTATCTATTTTCAAGGCACAAAAGAAAACATCTACTTTACTCCAAGGCGCGCAAATAATCCAGTACTGAATTCAACCATAAGAAACACTATTCCAAGATGTGCGCGTGATCTAAATATTGAATTAAACATAAATCAACAACATTACCATCCACACAAATAATCTAAGCACTTAGGAAATCACACATCAACATTGTTACAAAGCGCACAAGTAATTCCGAAAGCATAAACATTTATGCGTCATCAAGATCCATTCAATAATGCAAACTAACTACTAATAATCATGCATCGAAGGTACTTAATGGCACAAGATAAGATAATCACATTATCAATCAAGTCAATCATTATCCATGGTGCAATATGATTATCAAATAAATTTTGAGGTGAAAAAAAGTAATCTAATCTATTAATTTTAGAGCGCATGAGAATAATTACAAGCAATCCCCCGTCAACTTTATTTAAGGCGCGTGAGTAGATTAATTACCAAATTAATCATGCATCCCCATGATTTCAAGGCACCATGGGATCCACCATTTTAACTTCAAAAGAAACCTTAAGTAATTCATATGTCTTTTCTTAAGGGTGATATATTTAGATTAAGTAGAATACATCTAACTACACCTTAAGTTTTCATCACCTCTCCATACATCACTATATTTATGTACCATTATAAAATTCACTCTTTCAATTATCATTATAATTATACATTAAAAATTACCATTTGTAAAAATAAATACAGTGAATACATAATTGTGACATATTCTATGGTAACTCAAATAACTCAAATAACATGAAATTAAATTGACATTTTGGGATAGGATCTATCAAAATCTGAAATTGCAAATTGAATTTAATTGCAATAAAAATATTTATGAGTGTTAAATTCATCTATATATTGAAACAACAATTTCATAATCCATATTATAAAAAAATATTAAACCCCATTTCTAAAATCATCAAAATTAAAAATATTAAAATATACAATATCCATGTTTCCTGCATAGATGGCAGCGCAACCCCTCCTCCCCCACTCATCAGGGACTAAATTTATTCCATATAGGATAATGGGTGATGCCGATGCCCTCTCTCAACACAACCCACAGGTCAAAAGGTCCACGTCAGCACAGGATATTTCCTTTCACACGGCCCAAAGAACTCTAACTGGTTCTTCTACTTCCCTATCGGGAAATGTACACCCACAATAATCTCTCACGGGATCCCCTCTTTACACTTGGGAGATCGGACTTCGTGACTTCGCGAGGTCAGTGGTCGAGCGTTGGTCTCTTGGATCACCGAAACTGGACAACAATCCACGCTGACCTTGTTCCTTTTTCCTTCGGGATTTTACCTATCGCGATTTATGCACTCGTGATGTCAAACAACTTGTTTCACAAACTCCCGAACCCTGATTTGTCGAAACTTCGACGCATGCACGAGTTTGACTTTTCAATGCTTTCACCTCATCGACATTTTAGACTTCGTGGTATCACGATTCTTGATGCAATTGTTTCGAGAATTCTCGCCAAGAAACCCTGAAATGGCGTGCCACCTGTCCACCTCGCTGACTCCTGTGGCCCCACACTATTCTCTCAGCCGTCGGGATATCGCGTTTCACGATTTCATGATTCTCGTTGTAATGTTTACAGGAATTCAGCCCAAAAAAACCCAATGCACATATCCGTGGGTGAATCCAATGGCCTTTATGGATGGGATCTACAGTCCTGCCCCTCCTGAGCTTTGAACCCTTAGGAATACTCAGGGTAACTCGCCTGCTTCTCTGTGAGATCGAACGACTCATGGAAGTTCGTGAATCCTCCTTAAAGAATTCTGACCATCCATTCTTGCTCTGAGAACCTCTACACAACTGACTAAGTTGCTTCTCTCCACGGAACGCATCCTCCTGCGTGCAAACTTACGATGCCTCTTGCAAACTTCAAGGTACTTGACCTTTTTCCTACCTCCAACGACCCTTTGAAGACTTCAGATCCTTCTGAACTGTCTTCAGTTTCGAGTCTTAAGGAAGAATCTTCCATGCACTCCTTGTGGCAACCTTCAGACACTTCCAAGTGCTGAATTTCCTTGGACCCTGTGCACCCCTGCAACAACAGTCTCAAAATGCTTCACTCAGGTCCATAACCCTGAAACTTCTCTCAGCCTGGGAACTCCTTGCATGGCTCCTGTGTCTATTTGCACTTTTGAATGGATGAGAACAAAAGCTTAACTACCTGAGTCCTTTGTCAACGCACTCCTTGCGGACACTTCAACTGCACTCCTTGCAGGACCTCTGGCTCAGGTAGAGAAACAATTGAAACTCATTCCT
>SNQJ01S0141825.1:0-10171 GCA_010110895.2 Picea sitchensis | reverse complement strand
TCAGACTTCAAACTCAAACATGAAATCATATACACAACATATAAAGAAAATGTATAACAGGAAGAAAACATTCATGAGCATATCATGCAAGATCAATACACAGAGAACAACCACAAAACCATGAATTTGAATCAAACTCTTCTTCTACTAATTCAAATATCTGTACATGGGTGTTCTTACACAAATCTCTGCTTCTCTTCTCTATGCTCACTACTGATAATGATACAATACACAATGAGGGTGTCTATATCCCATTTCCCTCTTGCACTCTAAAACTGTCTAATCTAGAATTGAATTCTACCTACTTTCATTAACTACTTTAAATGCCTTCTATCTACTAAGGATGAGAGAAAATCACTCAAGGTGCGTTTACATTATACAAGTGCACTTCATTAAATTGCCACATTTATGTTTGCGCATCAACTCCAAGAGAAATTCAAAATTTGTGTTGGCTTGTCTAGCTGTCCTTTGCTTCCCCACTGGCTCACTTGATGTTGGAGATGCTCCTAGTGCATCATACTCCTTCGCTTGAAAATTTTCATGGGCTCCTGTCCATGATATCACGCACAGACTGTCCATGCTTTTGTATCTCTGTTTCAGTCTCCCAGCTGGCATCTTCAACTGGATGGTTCTTCCATTTGACTAGATACTCAAAGTATTATTTCTGCCTAGTCTTCTTGTTCACTCTTTTGTCCAGTATGTGCTCCATCTGTGAATTTTCTGCCACTGGCATCTGCTTTGTCCACTAGATCACTGGCTAGTCATTTTCTATCGCTGCTCCCTCAACTTTATATGGGTACAAATCTGAGATATTGAATATCAGAGAAATTCCGATCCCATTGGGTAACTCAATCTCGTAAGCGTTTGCCCCAAATTTCTTCAAGACCTTACATGGCCCAATTTTCTTCATCTTCAGCTTATTATATGTTCCTCTCGGGAACCTTTCTTTCCTCAAATGTGCTAGAATCAAGTCACCAACCTCAAACTGAAGTTGTCTCTTGTGATGATCGACTTTGCGCTTATACTCCTAGTTTGAATTCTGCAATCACTCCTTCACCTGGCTATGAAGTTCCCTCATCACCTATGCGAATTCTTCTGTACTAGCACTCTTGATTGCAATCTGTTCTGAATCCCTCAGTTCAAAAATTCCTCTCGGTTGCATGCCATAGACAATCTGGAATGGACTTTGTCTTGTGCTCCTGTTAACCGAGTCATTATAAGAGAACTCTGCCTGTGGTAATATGTGGTCCCACTGGCTGCAGTGTTCTGTTACCATGCTTCTCATCAAGTCTCCCATACTTTTGTTCACCACTTTCATCTGTCCGTCCATATGAGGATGATAAGATGAACTAAATGAAAAGTTAGTTCCCATATTCTTGCATAAGGTCCTCCAAAAATTCCCTATGAATTTGGTGTCTCTCTCTGAAATGATGCTTCTCGGTAAGCCATGAAGTCAAATGAATTCTTTGAAAAAAAGGTTTGCAATGTGAGTTGCGTCACTGGTCTTCTGACATGGAATCAAGTGTGCCATCTTGGAAAATCTATCCACCACCACAAATATTGAATCACGACCTCTTTTCATTCTTGGCAACCCCAATACAAAATCCATGTTAATTGCATCCCACGACCTCTCTGGTATGGAAAATGGTTGATAAGACCCTGCATTCAGTCTCCTTTCCTTCGAATGCTAGAAAATTATGCATCTGTCCACGAATATCTTGATGTCTGCTCACATTCCTGGCCAAAAATATGACTCATTAAACTTTGTGAATGTCTTGTCATGAACAAAGTGTCCTGCCAATCCTCCACTGTGTTTCTCCTTCAGTAGATTCTCCCTCATGGAGGATTTCGGAATACATAGTTGATTACCTCTAAACAGTAATCCTTCATGGATCATGTATTCTGCCCACTGGCTCCTATCTCTAAGAATTGGATTCTTAGCTGCTTCATACGCCTCCTTAAAATCCTAATCATCAGCATACATGTCCTTGAGATCATCAAAACCCAACGTTTTGACTCTGAACTCCTACAACAACAAACACTTCCTACTCAAAGCATTAGCCACTTTCTTAGCAGGAGCATCTCCAACATCAGGCGAGCCACCATGGAAGTGAAGGACAGTTGGACAAGGCAGCACAAATTTTCAATTTCTCTTGGAGTTGATGCACAAACATAAATGTGGCAATTTAATGAAGCACACTTGTATAATGTAAACGGACCTTGAGCGATTCACTCTCGTCCTTAGTAGATAGAAGGTATTTAAAGTAGTTAATGCAAGTAGGTAGAATTCAATTCTAGATTAGACAATTTTAGAGCGTAAGAGGGAAATGGGATATAGACACCCTCATTGTGTTTTGTATCATTATCAGTAGTGAGCATAGAGAAGAGAAGCAGAGAGTTGTGTAAGAACACCCATGTACATATATTTGAATTAATAGAAGAAGAGTTTGATTCAAATTCATGGTTTTGTGGTTGTTCTCTGTGTATTGATGTTGCATGATATGCTCATGAATGTTTGCTTCCTATTATACATTTTCTTTATATGCTGTGTATATGATTTCATGTTTGAGTTTGAAGTTTGAAAGGAAGTAGGAATGAGTTTCAATTGTTTCTCTACTTGAGCCAGAGTTCCTGTAAGGAGTGCAGTTGAAGTGTCTGCAAGGAGTGCGTTGACAAAGGAATCAATTAGTTAAGCTTTTGTTCTCATCCATTCAAAAGTACATATAGACACAGGAGTCGTGCAAGGAGTGCGCAGGCTGAGTGAAGTTTCAGGGTTGTGGACCTGAGTGAAGCATTTTGAGACTATTGTTGCAGGGGTGCGTAGGGTCCAAGGAAATTCAACACTTAGAAGTGTCTGAAGGTTTCCGCAAGGAGTGTGTGAAAAAGTCTTCCTTAAGACTCAAAATTGAAGACAGTTCAGAAGGATCTGAAGTCTTCAAAGGGTCGTTGGAAGCAGGGAAAAGGTCAAGTACCATGAAGTTTGCAAGAGGCATCATAAGTTTGTGCATAGGAGGACAAGTTCCATGGAGAGAAGCACCTTATTCATTTGTGCAGAGGTTCTCAGAGCAAGAACGGATGGTTGGAATTCTCTGAGGAGGATTTGCGAACTTGCGTGAGCCATCCGATCTCACAAAGAAGCAGGGGAGTTACCATGAGTATTCCTAAGGGTTCAAAGCTCAGGAGGGGCAGGAATGTAGATCCGAGCCATAAAGGCTGTCGAATTCACTCGTGGATACGGGCATCGGGGTTTCGTGGGTTGAAGTCCCGTAAACATTGCAACGAGAATCGCGAAATCTTGAAACGCGATATCTCGATGGCTAAGAGAACAGTGTGGGGCCACAGGAGTCAGGGAGGTGGACAAGTGCCACGCCATTTTGGGGTTTCGTGGAAAGAAGTCTCGAAGCAATTGCTTCAATAATTACGATACCGCGAAGTCCGAAATGCCAATGAGGTGAAAGCGCTGAAAATTCAAACTCATGTGTGCGTCGGAGTTTCGCCAAATCGGGGTTTGGGAGTCGGTGAGACAAGTTGATCAACATCGCGAGTGTCGAAATCGTGATAGGGAAAATCCCGAAGGAAAAAGTAATAAGGTCAGCGTGGACTATTTTCGGGTTTTAGTGATCCAAGACACCAATGCTCGACCACTGACCTCGCGAAGTCGCGAAGTCTGATCTCCCAAGTGTAAAGAGGGGATCCTGTGAGAGATTGTAGTGGGTGCAGATTTCCCGATAGGGAAATAGAAGAACCGGTTAGAGTTCTTCGGGTCATGCGAAAGGAAAGATCCTGTGATGAAATGGACCTTATGACCTACGGGTTGTGTTGGGAGAGGGCATCGGCATCCATGGGTCATAATTAATGTAGACATTTTACATTATACCAGGACAAGTTGTGCCAAATATTCATAGAATTTCACTTCCAATTTCATGATAAAAAAATAGGCATGGACAAGAAAATATATACTCATCTACGAGGAGGAAGAAAGGACATCCAATTGACCAATCATTTAAATATATCCACAAATATCAAGAGAAAAGAAAAAAATCAAGATTCTAAGGAATCCCACAGTGGGTAATCAAATGAAATATGAGCCTTAATTTACAAACTCTGAGTAGAGAAATGATCAGTAAAAAGGGTAAATTCATAGAGATAAGAGAATAAAACAAAGATATTAAGATTAGTGAAAATGCAGAGCGAAGGTGAGGAAAGTTCGTTGAGTATAACCATTCACATATATTAAAATCACTAAGGGAAGCACGTGAATTCATTGAGTGTAAACTTCAAGCTGAGTGTAAACTTCATGCTGAGAGTAAAATTGTTGAGGAAGGTAAAATCTTTGAGGAAAAGTAAAATCGCTCAGGAAATTAAAATAGTCGAGGAAATTAAAATCATTGAGGAAGGCAAAATCACTGAGTGAAAACTTCAATATGAGATTAAAATTGCTAAGGAATACCATTCACAAAGGGCAATATTAAAGGCTTTGTGATCATTCCCATGTAGAGGGAAGGAATATTTATGTGTAAAGATCCATCACAGAGTTAAAGAAAAAGTGTGGTGTAAATGTTCCATCATGTTTCAGTGAGGGTATAAGAAAAATGCAGAGGTATGTATGCGAAAAATTAGAGGTTATAAAACCTTCAAACATGTTGAGGGTGGCAAGGGTAAGAACGATGGGCATTAGAGGAAATAACTCACTGAGAAAAAGAAATAACAAATGCTAATTGCTCCATGCAAAAACATAGAATAAGGACAAGTTAATTGTGTTAGGTAAAAAAAACAATTGCAGAGAACTAAGGTTTAAACTCGCTGAGAAGACATACCAACAATAAATCTGGAAAGGACAAATCACATGGTTGGGTGAATTCCTTTTTGGGAGAAGAGATAATTCTGGAAAACATTTTCGAAAGTAAGATCACATAGATATAAATAAGGAATCATAGGGACATTAGAGGTAAGATCACAGGGGCAAAGCACTGGGTGAATAAGTAGCAAATCAATGAGTAGAAAGAGGGAAAACATAGAAAACAATTTGTTGAGGTTATAAAATCCACTAAAAAGAATTGCAGAGGGTACATCGATAATGGAAACATTGAAGGGAGAAGTACATTTGAGGGAATACTTTTTAATCTAAATACATCATACACAAATTTCCTGGACCACCAATATTCTAGATACATCTCATAGAAAAATAAATGCTGCAACCAAATCTCATTCAACAAAGTTTAAAATTTTTACATAATAAATCTTAATACAATACAATACTCAATAAAATACTATATTTGACGACGAGAGGTCGAACATGTTCTCCCATGCTTATGCTCCATCCTACTCCCTGCTTGCTAATCGTAAAAACTTCACTGATATCTCCCAACTGATGCTAGGGGTACTCTTTTTCCCCCTTAGCCCCCCGAGACGCAAAGGGGCCATGCACAAATAGAACCAAAAAACTCTAGCTCCCAAATCACCTTGCAAGGTCGAGCTACCACTCTATTTCTCGAGATGGGTATCCCAACTCTCACAATAAAAATCAGTCAAAGAAATTTCAGTAGCATAACTTTACTCATACCAGTCATCCCCCATTCCTCCTCTCAGCGATTTCCTTTATAGGAGTTTTCTTAGTGACAACATGCCATGCACATTTAATTCGTCTTTTTTTTAATAATTTAATTAGGAATTATTTCCCCCATAAATGTATCACTTGTTCACTTAGTTGCACTAATAGATTCACCATTTAATTTAATTTAATGTCAATTTCCCTCAACCATCGTAAAAGCACTCCTAAAATTACTCCTATTTGTCCCTTTATTCCCTCTATTTCACCTTTTAGCGACTAACACTTTTTTAAAACATAATTGTTTTTAATTGAGGAAAGTTCTTTAACTAGACTGGACTAGATATCTTTCAATGTTTCCACATTCATTTCTACATTTATTTCCTTTCTTATATTAGTTTCCAATTTGGTATTCTTTTGCACATATTTATCTAATTAAATCTTTAGATATATTTTTTTTTTACTCTTTCAATTCCTAACTTGATTTTTCTTCATCCCCCACCATTTATTATAAATTAAATTTGTATAACGACCTCCTCGTTACGACAACAACGCTGATAATAGATGCGAAATATATATATATATATATATATATTATTTAAAAGTGTGTGCGCGCGTGTAGGAGGGGAAACAAACACACTAGACTCTACGTCGCCACCCGACGACTGACAAGACGCAACCATGACGATCACAACAAGAAGACGCAAGGCGCACAACAAGAACTGCAAGCATTAACGACCAATGACATAAGGTGCACAACAAGCAGCTGTAAGCAGAAAACCACACAAGGTGTTACGTACAGTACCGTCACGGATGGAAGAATCCATAGTAGCGGAGTTTACTATTTCTACACATAAAATCAGGGCGTTTAATCTTAGTCCTCTGCTCCGGAGAGAGAGAAGGTCAGATAGGCTCCTCGCCGACTGCTCAGGCAGAAACTAGTAAGCCCCTCAAGTGTGTCGCAAGAGTGGAAACCCTGCTTTTAAAGGGCCCGAGACTCTTGATATGGCACCAGATTCCTTACACAGAAAAAAACACACACAGACATCAACACTAAGGCTACAAGGGGGTGTCTACCTCCCGCCCGACACAAGCAGACCAAGCACAAGGAAGGTTTACCAACCCCGTACCACATTAATTTTAAGAACAACACCCTTCCTTTACTAGTTCATAATAATTCTATTGTGCTTAATTTAAGAACATTTCAATCATATAAGTTCGTCCTTAACAATAAACATTACAATTCCGTTATCATGAACTAATAAACGCATTAAATTATATCACCTTGAATTTACGCAATAACAGGCACCTCCATCAATAGGTGACCTCCATAAAAATACAGCTACATTAACATTTTCATAATGACAACACCAAGGTATATCTTAAATCAACTTATCCTAACAATATCCCTTCACATTAAATCTATCATTTCCTTACCACGAAGACAACACCATTGCATATTTAAAATCAAATAACCTAACAATAATCCCTTTCATTGAAACTACCTTATCCTTACCACAATTGCCATAATTTGAACGCTAGCTTTATTACATTATGATATAAGGACATGCAATTTAACCTTCTACTAGCAATTACCTAATTAACCTTGCAACTAACTAATATTGTAATAATAACTAAATGACCATATAATAACAACTGATTAAATAACATTGCAGTTACATTGTAATGCCTTGCAAACTTAGCAATACGGACCGTTCCACCCCAACTAAACGGCAATTTAATAATTAACATTTCAATAACAATGCAGCAAGTAACTATAACATTACATTCACGCTTCACCCCCAATTCAATAGTAACAAAAAAAATCTTGGCAATTTCGTAACAATTAACCCAACCAATTAAATAACAAATTGAATAACAATTAACCATTATCATTACCTTTAAGCAATAATAACATCACATTACCTAATTTTCCATAGGTAACCAATCATTACAGTCACGCTTCACCCCCAATTCAATAGTAATTAATAACATCTTGGCAATTTCATAACAATTAAGCAAAAACCTATTAAATAACAATAACCCTATTTAATATGACAATGGTTGAAATAACAATATTTTTCAAGGCACATATGTAAAAATAACAATAATTAGAATGCTAAGATCTAACAAGGACAACATTTTTAAGGACAATATAGAAATAACATCATATTTTTATTAACATCATGTTTAACCATAACAATAATCCTCATAGTTAAACGACCATATATAACAATAACACTATAGGTACAACAGTGTTTAAAATACCAATGTTTTTAAAAGGCATATATATATAAAACTAACAATAATTAAGGATGCTAATACCCGAAAATGACAATAATTAAAAAGACAATAAAAACAACATCCTATGCATAGCATTGATGGTTGTGAATTACACTAATGCTACCCCAAGGTAATGACCACCTGGCAGCCATTTAGGATGACCTTGCATGCAAAAGGAGTCACGATCAAGGCAGCTGTCGAAAGGAAGTTTAATTTGGACTAAAAACGGCCACGTGCTATCAACCACACACCCACCAGCGATATCAGGTAACAGAGCGTTGGGCAGCGTGCTTGGGTATTCCATGGACCGACGCTATCTACTATACGAGCATTTTTTTTGGGATTAGAAAAGGACAGAATATCAGTTTTTCTTAATTAAAAATTTAGTCGGCTACCACACGGAGTGTAACCCTTTTTTAAATGGAAAAGACTAAAATATAAATTTATCTTATTAAAAAGAAATTGAGGCGGCAACCTCAGGAATATAATCTTTTCTGAACTAGGAAGGCCAATGTAATTTTTTCTAAAACTAGGGGCATTCGAGTATAAAATATCATTATGAGACTGGCTTCAATAGAAATTAGGGTTTAGCTTAAGGTTAGGGTTTTTCGTTGTGAGGAAGAATGATGGTTGGTATGTGCGAGCGTATGCAACTCGCAAATTAGGTCCAGGGCCATGGGTAAGGAATGAAATCTGAACGACCTGAGAAGACTAACTGACAGAAGGCAAATGGACAGAGGAATGACCAAGGAATAGGTTAAACTAGAGTGCACAAGGTCTAAAAGGCAGGTCGAGCATAGGCAAGTCATGCATAGGCAGGTCGAGCATTTTATGTTCACTCAGGGAAAGGAAATGCCAAGAGATAGGAAGGAAGAATCAAATGCATAGTTACACAAGGCTTGGCTATGCTTCTTGCTTAAAGGCTCGAGTTCTTTCATGTTTGAATGCTCTATTCTCAATAGCTAAATGAATGACACACACACCTATTATTTTTGGGCAAACCTCCATCACAAATTTAATCTCATTTCCATTACATTCGCTCACCTTTCTCTTTTAAACTCAGGTACATTTCATAGGATACAAACATGGAGAAAAAGGTTAAACGGTGTGATAAAACAATAATCCCTTATTGTCTGATTGTCTAGGTGTGTGTTGGAAAGGCCGTGAATGAAATACTTAAGGGAAGAATTTAATCGCTACCAGCACCTGCTTTAAGTACCGTGTAAAGAACTATCTAAGGGCACATATAAACATTTTTAATACGTTGGTCTTGCTCAGGTATTATCTCATTTTAATAAGCGGTCTACTACAGGTAAAAAAAAAAGGGCAGTAGAGATGCAGTAAAGACGGTAAGGACGTGGAGCTTGGACTCAGGTACTGAGATTTAAATTTTTATACCCAGGAGGGATGCACAGTGGGTTCTCGTACAGCTACTAAATTAGGCTCCCAACATACAAGGAAAAATGCCTACAGTCACTATAAAACAAAACGATATCAGTCAGGAATAAAGCGCCCTCCGTGAGATTTAACGCCACAAAGAGTAAAAATCAACAATAATCTCATGCCCCTGGTCACAAATAGGGACACCGACAATCAAGGAAGCCGACGGAAAAAATATAAACACCCACAGTAGATTTCAACGCCCTGAATCAATGCCCGGGGACCCGAAGGCAATAACCATAAACCCAAGCCAACTTACCAGAAACCCTAGACAACTTACCAGAAACCCTAGACTGTACTAAATATGAAAGAAAAAGGGGAAAAGCGAAATAACTATTGAAGCTACAAGTTTACACCACTAACCATTAAAACTACAGATTTTAGACACGATTCACACCATAACCACTGAAACTACAAATTTGCACATTAGCCATTAAAACTATAGTTTATAAACATGCGCAGCAAGATAGAAATGCCCAGAGATTTATAACACCCAAATACGAATGACATACCTGTGCCCTTATCGCTTGCAGCAAATGATTCCTGTGCTCCTGCCGCTCCTGCTCCTGCCTGCCGACCGTAGAGGACTCACCGATACCTCCCAGCCAAATGCTAGGGGTACTCTGCTTTCCCCTCAGCCCCCCGAGCCTCAAAGGGGCCACACACAATCCAGACAGTAGCCTAGCTTCCCAGCTCGCCTCCAAGGCTGAGCTACTACTCAAGTCAGCTGAGAAAATCCCCAACTCCTACAAGAAATCAGTCCATCTCTCCAGTTTGGTAGCATAACAATACCTAATAGTTGAATCCCTTCTTCTTTCCCATCCCCTTTCTTTTATCCCCTTTTTTTTTTACCTATTCTCCTCTTGTTTTAGGTTTTTGATGAAAACCCTAAATCATATT
>SNQJ01S0141824.1:24917-35196 GCA_010110895.2 Picea sitchensis | reverse complement strand
CCCCCCCTCTTAGTTAGTTCATACCTGTAACATAGTTGGTGATGGAATCCAACATCGCGAAGTCAAGACAAGAAGGGGCTAGGATAGAGTGGGTGGAAAAGTTACGTTGACGACCTTCTTAACAGACTTACACCCTGGTGCAAGCTCCCACACATAATCATGGGTATACCCTCCAAGGAGCCCGAGTGAGTTTGACCAATGTTGATTCTAGGTACTGTGAAGACTTGCCCCTCCATAGTCACCTCGCGTAAGACCCTAAAGAGATAGGATAGTAAGGTTACCAAGAACAATAGTGATGCCTAGGGAAACAATCGACAATCCAATCAATGCGCAAGGGCAGGGTATCTAGCTCAAAATAAACTCGAAAGGCTTCCAGTCATAATTAGGGGTATACCTTCAAGTGACCCCTGTAATACGTCTAATCTCTACACCTCGACCGACAAAGCAAGGTGAGTAACTCTACTAGCCTTAATGCAACCTTAGGTTTGACCCTTGTGTGAGAAGGGCTTCCTAGGACAAAATGTTGCAAGTGGATTTGAACACTCCTTGTCAAGTGTGACTCACAACCTATTCCAAAGCACTAGCCTAGCTAATGTTGGTGGAAAGAGTTTCTAGAAAATAAAAGTTACTAATAAATTTCAAAATTACGTAGTATTTTAGAGGTTTTTGTTTACGCAAGAGGGAGATGGAGATGAAACTGATGTTGTATGAGACCTTCACCCAATAATATGCAAGAAGAGCTGAATGATGCAATGTTTCAGTTCGATGAACTCTAATTACAAAAGGGATAAAGTTTTTCTTCATAAACATGAAATCTACGAAATGTAATTTCTTTTTCTTGAATGAATACAATTCCAAACAATCATAAGCAATGGAATTTCTCAATTTGTTCTCTTAAAAAAAACAATTGAATGATTTTTTTTTTCTTATGAATGATTATTTAAAAATAATAAATGAATTTAATTCTTCTTTTCCAAAACCAAGTCAGGGATATAATGAATGAAGGAAAAGTAATCAAAGAAAATAGACACACTCAACAAATACCCAAATCAAACTTTCAATGAAGATAAAAAAGAAGATGACTAGAAAGTGTTTCGCTAAATGAAAATGAAAATAATTTTCCAATCAACAAGCAATCCAGAAAATGTAAAACAATCCAAAACTATAAATCAAATCAAAGACTTTTATCAATCAAGCACTCAGATTTAGATCCAGAGATTATGTCTTTATCGACAAAAGGCAAGAAGTAAAAACTTGTAAAATGATGAATAAGGGTTTTCAATCCCTGAATATCAATCATCAACAAGCCTTAAACTCAGAAAACAGTCAGATACTGGTACCAAAAGTTCTTCCCAGGTGATCAAAGAAAACCTGGGTGACATAAGACAAAAATACCTAATCCAATAAATTCTACAGGAAATGTCGCAACCCAGTAGTAACGTACAGTGCGACGATTTGAGGTTTCCGTAGGCTAGCTATGGGATAGGATGCAAAGATTCCACACTGGTCTAAAAAGGTAGGGTTTGGTGATCCAAGGATGTCATAGGCTACATATGGGATACAATGTGGCTATTTCTGTAAACAAAGAAAAATTGGAAAAAGGACAAAGAGTCTAAATGAACTTTCAGATCTAGAGAGTTTGGATGGATCCCCCACAGACTCAGAGACTGGATTAAAATTAAAGGAAGTAGGCTAAAGGAAAAAGGACATCAAAAAACCAAAAACAAGTTGTTTCCCTAGTATGGTCACCAATTTTGTTATTAGATAAATCGGTAAATGCAGACATAAACTGATATCCCTAGATCCACCTGGATCTAGAAAAAAACAAGACAGGACATGATGCTTTCGCTAAGATTTAACCATTGAATTTAATATCAAACAAGAGATGAATGACATACCTTTGAATATCATTTCCTTATGTATTTGTTGTCCCTTCTCTGCTTTGATGCTCTTGTGATATTGGATCTTCAATGAAACACAAACCAACCAAAGTGAAAGCAATAATAGTATATTCAATGAAAACTTACACATGTGATCAAGGAGTCATGTAATAAAATGAGAATGATTTTATGGGAAAGAAATATGCCACTGTATTATATTAAGTAAAAGTGAAAGATACAACCAAACAACCTTGATGTTGCAAGGTTTCCTTTCGGTGGCCCTTTGCTCCAACACACACACTTGCTCCAAACTTGCATGAAGAAGACCCAAAATAACTTGATGGACCAATGAAGACCTCAAGCATCAATTGAAATAGAATCCCTCACACAATTCTCAGCCTATTCTTTCATTAATTCCTTTCTTAATTGTTTTCTTAACCTTTTCCATGAGAAACCCATTCTTATATAGGAGAAAGAGAGATGGTTAAAGAGATTAGGATGATCCCACCAAATCAGATAAGCGAGTAGGATCCCAACCATACGGATGCCACCTCACATTCTATAATATTCCCTTCTAGAACCTTCGTGAAATTTGACCTTTTCTTATTCTTTCAACACCGCCACACCCTGGCTATAAGACAACCTACATATATGCTACAAGGCAATTTCAGGATAGACTGTGGTGATTAGGCATCGCCACACTGTATCTTATGCTTGGCCTGCAACGTCCTTTATTAACAAGGTTTTGAAGAAGAGGAAGCCAATCACTTTTCTCATGAAGAAAGGTTATTTTGGGAGCTTGATCACATTCTATATAAACATCACTAGGGTGACTAAAATAATGTGTAACAGCTACCATGGGGCTTATCCATTCTGATTCTTCTACTAGCCCTATGATTCCTGCTTCCAGCATTCTGTCAATTTCTACTCTTACCTTCTACTTGTAGATGGGGTTCAATATGTAAGGCCTATGTTTGATAGGTCTTGCCTCCGGTTTGAGAGGGATATTCATCTCTCTAAGTTCTTCTACAATACCCTTCATTTCTATGAAGATCGTTGGGGACAGGTCACTGTACTCGCACAATAATTATGTTATCTTGTCCATTGTTTTCTCGTCCCAGTAGTCTCCAATGATCACCATTTTGGGATTCTCAACTGTCCCAATGTTGAATTTATTCACCATGATTGGCACAACAATTACTTCTTATTCTATAGGTGGACCTTCCACTTTTATTTCGCCTTCAACTTCCTCAATATGAATATCGTGTGGATAGTCTTCATCTGGTACTTCTTCTAGCACATGGTACCATGACAACAGTTCTTTCACTGCCTGTTTGTTCTGTCGTTGTTATTCTATTATGATTTCAACTTTTGGTTCCTTAATTAATATCAACCCTCTTATTTGTTTAATTGTTGCATCTATGTTGGGGTTCTCATGTTCAAATGAGAAAGTGCTTGTAAAGTTTTGTTGTAGTACTTTCCAGATCGTAGTTCCTCTGCGCAGTTCCTGGTTTGTATACCAGATTGTTGGGATGCCCTCTAATGTGTGTACAAAATGATGGGGCCATTCCTATGGGGGTGTCATTTTTCATAGTGCTTTGTACTTCTCCAAGTGTTCTGTTGGCGCCCTCTGTCCATCATATTTATGTTGTTGGTTGCTTCTTTGTTCTGCACCAAACCTAATGCACAGTAACCGCTTACATTGGTACCAGTCCTTGATTGTTTATTTGTGTGCACCCCACCATATTGAAGGTGTATCCTTAAGTGTTATGTCGAGAGATAACAATCTCTAACTGTCTGATACTTCATCCTCATATCTTGTTAGGAATTCTTCAAATTCGTTGATTCCATGGAAACTTGGAGGTTCTCTAACTTCTATCCTAACCCACCTTACTTTGCGGTCTATTCGTGCACATCTTCTGTTTGAGACCTCATGTAGGAGCCACTGCCAATTCTCCAGACCAATGTTTGAATAGGAATCACATGATGTGATACTTCTCTATCTAAGTACACCATTGACAATTGGATTAATGTAATCTTCGGTGCATGCAGTGGTTTGGTACAACTGGTTAATTTCGTTCAGATCTAGACATGTTGGTTCCACAAATCGTTCAACTTCTGATCGATCTAGGAGCATGATAACCTGTATTTTCCTGACTAATATGTCATCTTCCTGGTCTTCATGTTGATTATCACCTGATTTTCAAATGCCCAATCCAATCCCAGTAATGTTGGATATGGTGTTGTGCCATCCACTATTTCGATTACTTCGAAGTCTGCCTTAGTGCACACTCCATCCAGATCTACTGTCACTCCTTTCAGCCTTCCTATTGGTATAACTCTGTGTTGGTTTTCTAACTTCAGTTGGATTGGTTAGTAGCCTAAGGTAGGTTTTCCCATGCATTTCCATGTCTTTTTGGGTACTACATTCACTTTAGATCTAATATATAATATCACATCGCCCATGTTAAAATATCCTATGTTGGCATTCAATCTAAACTCTTTGTTGGTTCTCCTTCTAGCATGGAGGTTATTGACTATCCTTTGTTCTAACTTTCCCTCCGAGTTTGTGGTACATCTATCTAATAGATTCTGTAATACTATAACAAATGATGGATCCTTAAATAATTGAATACAAGATTGCAGGAAGGTTTTAATACAACTTACTTGGTTTCCCAGGTGGACTTCACTGGTATGGTCCAATGTTGACGACATTTCATATGTTGGGATGTCTTGGGTATCCTACGCAGTAGATGTAGATGCAACATCCTTCTTGAGAAATTCTTGTTTGGACTCCTTCTCCTTTTCTGCATCAAATCGCTTGGGTGGATCAATATTTTTCTTAATCCACTGGTGTTGTATTGGTTCTTGTTTATGTGTCAGACTATCATCTAGTCATCCCGAGGTGTATGTGTCTCATCATAGCACACAATTGAATTAGTTACTTTCCTTATTAGTTGGAAAAAAGGGCATGGTACCCTGACCACATGGTGCTAAATTCTCTAAGGGACCTCCTCGACTCTCGTCATTGGCCCACCCATGGTGAGGCCCTTGAGGAACCTCCACACCTCACAGAGGTTCTCAACTGCATCCTCATATCCCTCCTCCTGTGGTTACTACTCTTCCCTGGCACTGTGGTGGTTAGGGGCTCTCCCTACTGGTCGAATGGGTCCCACATTTGTTTCATCCATAAAATATTGTTAGTTTCCATACATATAATACACACACACACACACACACACACACACACACACACACACATATATATATACACACACATGCATATCTACAAAACATCCTTCTATTCCCGCTCTTGGACCTCTCATCTTCCTCTTATATGGTGCATGCATGATTTCCTCAATTTCCTCCATAGCCCAGAGATCCTCTACCTCCTCTTCATCACTTTCCAAGACTTCTCTTGTGACTACGACTCTCTTCTTGGTGTTCACCTTGTATTGGTAGGGTACTCCACTACGCGTATTTCCAGCTGTTGCCATGATCCGATTGATTTGGTCGTCGTACATCATGATTGGGTCCAAGGATTTCTCCTTCTTTCCTTTATCCACTTCTCCTTCCATTTCTCCTTTTTCTATCAGTGCTTCCCCCCTTCCCCCATGCATGCAGGGAAGTTTAGTTGTCTGACTCCATTGTCATTACACCTTTGTTATAGAGAAATATATTAATAGAAGTATACAACGATCTAATACACCTTCCTTGAGGGTCGCACATAAATTATTTCTCTGTTGCRCYATATGACTTTGTTGTATCTACTAAAAATTCTATTGTAAATSCTGCTACAATACTATCGAGCCAAAAATATGTTGCGCGGGTGAATTTGTTATACACCTATTGTAACTRCGTGATCTGAACTGGGTTTCATTCTAACTATCGAATCTGATTTGTTGCGTGGTTTTCCTTTAACCTCAATATCATCTAGTTATCCGGAGGTGTATGTGCCTCATCATAGCACACAATTTCATTAGTTACTTGCCTTAGTAGTTGTAAAAAATGGCAAGGTACTCTAACCACATGGTGCTAAATTCTCTAAGGGACCTCCTTGACTCTCGTCATTGGCACACCCATGGTGAGGCCCTTGAGGCACCTCCACACCTCACAGAGGTTCTCAACTGCATCCTCATATCCCTCCTCCTGTGGTTACTACTCTTCCCTGGCACTGTGGTGGTTAGGGGCTCTCCCTACTAGTTGAATGGGTCCCACATTTGTTTCATTCATAAAATATTGTTAGTTTCCATATATATATATATATATATATATATATATATATATACACACATGCATTTATACAAAACATCCTTCTATTCCCTCTCTTGGACCTCTCATCTTCCTCTTATATGTTGCATGTAGGATTTCCTCAATTTCCTCTGTAGCCCGGAGATCCTCTACCTCCTCTTCATCACTTTCCAAGCCTTCCCTTGCAACTACGACTCTCTTCTTGGTGTTCACCTTGTATTGGTAGGGTACTCCACTGCACATATTTCCATTTGTTTCCATGATCTTCTTGATTTGGTCATCATCCATCATGATTGGGTCCAAGGATTCCTCCTTCTTTCCTTTGTCAACTTCTCCTTCCACTTCTCCTTTTTTTGTTAGTGCTTCCCCCCTTCCCCCATGCATGCATGGAAGTTTAGTTTTCTGAATCCATTTTCATTACACCTTTGTTATAGAGAAATATCTTAATATAAGTATACAATGATCTAATATACCTTCCTCGAGGGACATGCATAAATTCTTTCTCTGCTGCACTATATGACTTCATTGTATCTACTGCAAATTCTGTTGTAAAGCCTGCTACAATACTGTCGAGCCAAAAATCTACTGCACGGGTGAATTTGTTATTCACCTATTGTAACTGCGTGATCTGAACTAGGTTTCATTCTAACTATGGAATCTAATTTGTTGGGTGGTTGTCCTTCAACCTCAATATCCACTCCTGCAATAAGTGTGCAAAATCACAGAAAAATACTTCATGCAGATCAATAAACGTATATTTCTCAAGATATTTGCGCTGTGTTTTTCTAGGGTTTCTTTTCTCTTACTGCACAAACTCTAGCTCTTTTGTTTCCAACCATCTCTCTATTTCCTCTTTCATGGGTCTCCAGGGTATAAAAATCCCCTTCTATATTTTCATTCCTTTTTGCACTTCGGTCCCAGATATTATATTATTTTAATAGTGTTTCAACACATCAAACATTATTTGACAAGATCTTCAACAGATCAACCATTCTTTTGATAGATCTTCAACAGATCTCATCCACTCAATCCTATGTTGTTCCAACTGAAAATAGAACCATTTTTTGATTTCTTATCTAAGTTATACCTTTAACATGATTAGACCCAGGTTTAGGTCTACATGGGATCCAAGAGATCCTCTAAAACTATTAGCTCTCCTGGAAAACTAGAAGGCAACGCAACACTCAGAGTGCACTGCACAGTCTCACCTGAGATAGTTTTAATGGGTGACTGTAATAATCAAGTTCTTGCAGTCCAGGACAGAATGGGGATATGTGAATTGCGTGGTGTGAATTATATCTAATTATTAAAGCAATATACTATTATTCTCATGCATGCATGTAATGTAATTAGATCCATTAATTCATTCAAACATCATTCTAACGTCTACTCATAGACAGTAAAATAGATACAAACATTCAATCACCTAAAACATATGTTACCATGGTTCACCCCCTCCTAGGCTACGTCCACAAAGATATGGCTCTCAAGCTCTTTTATTATGGTAGTTCCAAAGCTATAGTGTCACGTGCTTTACAATGCCTCCTCAGTTGGGTCAAGATCTATTATGAGGCAGAGTATATCACACCAGGCTCCTCAACTTGTGATCTAACCTTTAATATCTACCCTTATGACTCCCTACATCTCCACAACTTAAATATGGGATCACTTTACAGTAGTGTTACTGTTGGCAAATGTTTTTACAGGAAGCGTAAGCTTGTCATTGATGGCAAGTACAGTAGTAATGATGGCTTGAGTACAACACCGATGATCAACAGGAAATTAGAAGATAAGTCTAGGAAGATCGAATGATCGAAGGAAATGCTGGCAAGTACAATAGTGAAGATGGTAGGATCAGAGTGTGCATCGATGGACAAACAGGAAAAACGAAGGCTCAGGAGGAATTACCGCAGGGTCGAAATTCTTCCAAGTAAGAAGGATGTGTAAGCTTGGAGGAGAAGCGTTGATGATCGTTGGATTCCATTCAAAATTCCTGAAAGAACGAGGGTCGTCAGATCTAAATGTAGACAAGAAGAGATCGTTGAAGAGGAGGACAGATATCAGGCGTTAGATCCAAGTGCAGGATCCGACCATCGTTGGATCAAGAAGAACCCGCACATCTTTTAAAGTACAAGGAGAAGCGGGCGTAATCGTGATATGCGAAATTGTGATGTAATCTGAGCCGTCAGATCAAGCTTTTCTCTGGACCATTGATTCCAGTTTGTGTCGGAGTTTCGCGAATCGGGACATGGAGAGGGAAAGAAAAGAATGTCGAATTCACGAGATGCGAGATCGTGAAAAGATCAGGACCGTTGGATCACCAAGAATGTGGACCGTTGATCTGAGCTCCATCTCGGAGCCTTGCCTATCGTGACTTGGAGTGACGAGAACCTCCATCATAGGAATCGCGAGATGCGAGATTGTGAGAAGATCAGGACCGTCGGATCACCAAGAACGTGGACCGTTGATCTGAGCTCTATCTCGGAGCCTCGCCTATCGCGATTTGGAGTGATGAGAACCACCATCACAGGAATCGCAAGATGCGAGATTGTGAGAAGATCAGGACCGTCGGATCACCAAGAACGTGGATCGTTGATCTGAGCTCCATCTCGGAGCCTCGCCTATCGCGACTTGGAGTGATGAGAACCTCCATCACAGGAATCGCGAGATGCGAGATTGCGAGAAGATCAGGACCGTCGGATCACCAAGAACGTGGACCGTTGATCTGAGCTCCATCTCGGAGCCTCGCCTATCGCGAATTGGAGTGACGAGAACCTCCATCACAGGAATTGCGAGATGCGAGATTGCGAGAAGATCAGGACCGTCGGATTATGAAGAACGTGGATCGTTGATCTGAGCTCCATCTTGGAGGTTCGCCTATCGCAACTGGGAGTGACGAGAATATCCATCGAAGGAACAACGAGATGCGAGATCACGATGAGATTAGGACCATTGATTCATCAAGATCATGAACAGTCGATCAGGGTCGATGAAGATCATAAGTTCACAGCGAAAGTACGAAACGGGTAAATAACGACAATACCCTTCAGAGTTAATCCAACAGTGCAGGTGAATTTGAACAAGATCGGAGGGCTATTGTTGCACGACACAGTGAAACTGCCAGTAACCATTGATGGTTCCTACCAGAGGATGCGAAGAGACTTCGGTGTGATTTCTAGAGGACAAGAAGAGTCACATGGAATATGCCAGTGGAATGAAGACGACTCGTGGAGGTGATTGACAGCTGGATGGGATTGAGGTTGTAATTGAAATAGAGAAGGTGAGCTCGACTGTCACAGAGAAGACGAAGAGTCTCAACTGCCAGAGAGGCTGAGGATTCTCAGCATAACACCAAGTGATACTGGACACGCAGTGCGAACCACCAGAGAAGTTGAAGAGTCACGATGACGATCAGATAGAGCACTCGAGAGGTGGAGGATAACGACAGAGAGTATGCATGCAGAGGCATGGAGAACATTGAATGCACAAGGTACACAGAAGCTATAAATACATGGTACAAAGAAGAGATTGGGTTGTTGTTAGGGTTGGAGGTTGTTGTGAATGTTGTTGGTGAAG
Organism: Picea sitchensis; assembly: GCA_010110895.2. NCBI lineage: Eukaryota > Viridiplantae > Streptophyta > Pinopsida > Pinales > Pinaceae > Picea > Picea sitchensis. Next base: position 25,489 of record SNQJ01S0141824.1, on the reverse strand, counting down.
GTAATTCATGTGTGAAGAAGGAGGAGAGTGCAGCAGCTGAATAGCACAGAAGAGGAACTGTGCAGAGAATGGAGATGGCACATAGAGCATAAAAAGTAGAAGAACAGACAACGCAAGTGATGTGAGAAGAAAGGCAATGAGGTAGACAGAGCACCAAAATGTAGCAGAACAATGATAAGTCTGGTAAGCCATTGTTGAACATCATATCACTATAATAAGTTTCTGTAGCAAAGATTTATATTTCAGGGTGGTTGGGAGGTGCTAGGGAGGACTGTTGTCCTGAGAGGTTCAAGTAGGTGCTTGAACACAGGGAGTTGTAGCTTCCTTCTAGTTGGTTCTAGAGAAACCAGGGAGTTGGTGCTTCCTTCTAGTTGGTGCTAGAGAAACCAGGGAGTTGGTGCTTCCTTCTAGTAGGTGCTAGAGAAAACAAAGAGTTGGTGCTCTCAGCAAGTTGCATCTTGCAAAACTGAGGTTGTAGCCTCATTATGAGTTGGTGCTCATATGTATGATATTGTAAATAATGTAACCATTACTTATCATATAAAAGAAAAGAGGTTTTTACCCTGCATGGG
>SNQJ01S0141824.1:21373-24907 GCA_010110895.2 Picea sitchensis | reverse complement strand
GAGGAGCAGAAGAGTCACATGGAATCTTCCAGTGGAATGAAGACGACTCGTGGAGGTGATTGACAACTGGATGGGATTGAGGCTGTAACTGAAACAGATAAGGTGAGCTCGAATGTCACAGAGAAGACGAAGAGTCTCAACTGCCAGAGAGGCTGAGGAATCTTAGCATAACACCCAGTGATACTGGACACGCAGGGCGAACCACCAGAGAAGTTGAAGAGTCACGATGATGATCAGATAGAGAACTTGAGAGGTGGAGGATAACAACGGAGAGTATGCATGCAGAGGCATGGAGAACATTGAATGCACAAGGTACACAAAAGCTATAAATACACGGTACAGAGAAGAGATTGGGTTGTTGTTAGGGTTGGAGGTTGCTGTGAATGTTGTTGGTGAAGGTAATTCATGTGTGAAGAAGGAGGAGAGTGCAACAGCTGAATAGCATAGAAGAGGAACTGTGCAGAGAATGGAGATGGCACACGGAGCATAAAAAGCAGAAGAACAGACAACGCAAGTGATGTGAGCAAAAAGGAAATGAGGTAGACAGAGCAACGAAATGCAGCAGAACAGTGATAAGTTTGGTAAGCCATTGTGTAACATCATATCACTATAATAAGTTTCTGTAGCAAAGATTTATATTTCAGGGTGGTTGGGAGGTGCTAGGGAGGACTGTTGTCCTAAGAGGTTCAAGTAGGTTCTTGAACACAGGGATTTGTAGCTTCCTTCTAGTTGGTGCTAGAGAAACCAGGGAGTTGGTGCTTCCTTCTAGTTGGTGCTAGAGAAACCAGGGAGTTGGTGCTTCTTTCTAGTAGGTGCTAGAGAAAATAGAGAGTTGGTGCTCTCAGCAAGTTGCAGCTTGCAAAACTGAGGTTTTAGCCTCATTATGAGTTGGTGCTCATATGTATGATACTGTAAAGAATGTAACCATTACTTATCATATAAAAGAAAAGTGGTTTTTACCCTGCATGGGTTTCCTCAGAAAATATATGTATCTGTGTTTCTCATATATGTGAATGATGTTGAAAGTGCCATTGTTTATTTCCCTGCATTATTGTGATCATCAATTAGAGTCTCTACAAAGAGTTTAAAAGAACCATAATTGTTTAAGCACGGTAACAACTGATTCACCCCCCCCTCACAGTTGTCCAACAGTTACATACTATTTACTCCTTCTCACGCGAGTAACACTCCAAACCCAAAAACCCGAACCCCTCCTAGACCTCCTCGGTGTCTATTTATACGTATTTTTGGCTCAACAACCATTACATTCTCTTACCAAAACCCTAACTTAGTTAGGTCTTCATGCATGTTGGCCTTGTGCACTTTCCTCCTCTACATGCAATTTTTCCTTTCATCCACTGCTTTTCCTACCAGCTGTCGTTCTTTCCCATATTCTTGCATGCATGCCTTGCATGCCTTTCTGCCAACTGTATTTCCTCCACATCATGCCTTTTCATCATAGTTTTTGTTGACCCCTCAGATACTCATATAATTACATTTGACATTGACCATAGCTGGTATATGATTTCCCACCAGATAACTTTTCAGATACAAGTATCTTTGCATTGGACAAATATATTTATATGTGTTGTTGGTGAAGGAGTCTCCACTTGTATTATGTCTTTTTCATGTTGGAGAGCCTTAAATTCTCTAGAAATTGTCTAGTATAACACCATGTTGAAAGCATCTAATGGTAATACCTTTAATCCCCATGGAATGATTGTCTCCTTTATTTTTGAGTTAGGTGTAAAGACTAATTGAATTGAGGTTGAAGAAGTCGACACTCCTATAGATTATAATCTCATATTGGGGCGTCGTTGGTTTTATGTGATGATGGTTGTGGTGTCCTTTGTCCTTAGAGTTATTTTCTTTCCTCATGAAGGAAAATTGGTTACCATCGATCAACTAATGTATTGTAGGCCATATCCCAAAACCACATCATTTCAAATATTTCATTAATCGATGATTTCAAGGGTTCTTATGATAGTATTGGTGTTGGTAAGTTTAAAGTTTCATATTTGATGGGTACATTCACCTTTCCTTCACCAATCAATTCTTTTAACACAACTCTCATATGCATGATATTTTCAGGTACTATTGGATCACAAGGGTTTTCTATGGCTTTTATTTCAATTATGGAACATATGCCTCAACACTTGATTCCTTCCAACATTTTTGCTATTAATCAAGATCCTTGGGTAGTACCTCACCATTTTGAAATAGATTCCTTTGAAAAGAGTATGTCATTGATCATGATAAACATTTCTTATCAAGTGATTCAGTAGACAACAATCGATATTAATCGAAATCTCCATCATTATATGGAATATGATTAGTTCACTTGGCCCATATGGGTCATCAATCCTCCCAATTCACATGATTTATTAGATGTTGAATTTCCCTCTAGATGAGGTTATCCTTGATGCCATGAATATGGTTAATATACCGTGGGAATATGTGCATCATCAATCAATATTTATTCCCAAAATTGAGAATTTATAGGTTGATATGCAAATCCTAGTTTCATGTGGAGATATCGAGTGGTACCAAGACCGCAACCTAACACATGATGTGTATGCGGAGTGGATGTTGGAATTTTTTTTTAACAATATACCTCTTGAAATCCCCCTAAAGCTTGAACCTTTAAACAATATGTTGATTGGAGAAACTTTTTATTTCAAAATATTCAAACTTTATAGTGCTCCATTCAAAGACTTTCAAGGTGCAGTTTTTGGGTCATATAGTGAAATACTAATCCATAACCCAATTGTGTCTAGGATTTTTTCCATAACTTACCATCATATTTCCCACTCCAATCCATATCGAGATGAATTTATTATATATTTACCATGCCTTGATGGGAATTATCAAGGAGATACTATAGCTTACAATGTTTCTAAGCATCCTTGAGTTGTTTCCAACAGTAACTTGGTTTAGGCACATGATTGAAATCATGAAATGTTAGAAATGTGGAAATTTGAACCTACATGGTGTGGTCCTAATGTGGTGTTCCACATGATTCCAATAAGGGTCCTAGTTCATTGATTATGTTAGGAATCCTTTCCTAGAGACTCCCAATGGGATCTACTTGAAAAAGTACTATGTGTAAGCCACAAGGCTACACAGTGCTTAGTACCATGGTATGTTTTTAAATAGTTTTGTACTTTAGTGATTTTTATTTTTTCATTGGTTGATTCAGTTTGAATGATTATCATGCTTGGTTCTTGATTTTCAGATGTCAACATCTATCATGATCTATGTATTTTTTATATATGGTGCCAACCATAGTATTCAAAACATTTCTTCCACTACATGGGTGATATTTTCACCTACAAACCAATTGGCAAGTTCAAGGGTCATATGCCTCAGTTGTGCGACCAACTACATTGAAAAATATAGTGTGGTCATCAAACTTATTTTTGAATCCATTCCTATCAGAATTCACAAGTAACTTGTGTATTTCAATTCACATTTAGTGGTATCTCAACTGAAAAATGTTTATTTTGTGAGAAATTATATGCTTCTTAGGAATTT